>JAGYYJ010000324.1:0-100971 GCA_019671005.1 Hibiscus mutabilis | reverse complement strand
TGAATAGAATTTAGGGTTTATGGTTAGAATTTAGGGTTTATGGTTAGAATTTAGGGTTTATGGTTAGAATTTAGGGTTTATGGTTAGAATTTAGGGTTTATGGTTAGAATTTAGGGTTTATGGTTAGAATTTAGGGTTTATGGTTAGAATTTAGGGTTTATGGTTAGAATTTAGGGTTTATGGTTAGAATTTAGGGTTTATGGTTAGAATTTAGGGTTTATGGTTAGAATTTAGGGTTTATGGTTAGAATTTAGGGTTTATGGTTAGAATTTAGGGTTTATGGTTAGAATTTAGGGTTTATGGTTAGAATTTAGGGTTTATGGTTAGAATTTAGGGTTTATGGTTAGAATTTAGGGTTTATGGTTAGAATTTAGGGTTTATGGTTAGAATTTAGGGTTTATGGTTAGAATTTAGGGTTTATGGTTAGAATTTAGGGTTTATGGTTAGAATTTAGGGTTTATGGTTAGAATTTAGGGTTTATGGTTAGAATTTAGGGTTTATGGTTAGAATTTAGGGTTTATGGTTAGAATTTAGGGTTTATGGTTAGAATTTAGGGTTTATGGTTAGAATTTAGGGTTTATGGTTAGAATTTAGGGTTTATGGTTAGAATTTAGGGTTTATGGTTAGAATTTAGGGTTTATGGTTAGAATTTAGGGTTTATGGTTAGAATTTAGGGTTTATGGTTAGAATTTAGGGTTTATGGTTAGAATTTAGGGTTTATGGTTAGAATTTAGGGTTTATGGTTAGAATTTAGGGTTTATGGTTAGAATTTAGGGTTTATGGTTAGAATTTAGGGTTTATGGTTAGAATTTAGGGTTTATGGTTAGAATTTAGGGTTTATGGTTAGAATTTAGGGTTTATGGTTAGAATTTAGGGTTTATGGTTAGAATTTAGGGTTTATGGTTAGAATTTAGGGTTTATGGTTAGAATTTAGGGTTTATGGTTAGAATTTAGGGTTTATGGTTAGAATTTAGGGTTTATGGTTAGAATTTAGGGTTTATGGTTAGAATTTAGGGTTTATGGTTAGAATTTAGGGTTTATGGTTAGAATTTAGGGTTTATGGTTAGAATTTAGGGTTTATGGTTAGAATTTAGGGTTTATGGTTAGAATTTAGGGTTTATGGTTAGAATTTAGGGTTTATGGTTAGAATTTAGGGTTTATGGTTAGAATTTAGGGTTTATGGTTAGAATTTAGGGTTTATGGTTAGAATTTAGGGTTTATGGTTAGAATTTAGGGTTTATGGTTAGAATTTAGGGTTTATGGTTAGAATTTAGGGTTTATGGTTAGAATTTAGGGTTTATGGTTAGAATTTAGGGTTTATGGTTAGAATTTAGGGTTTATGGTTAGAATTTAGGGTTTATGGTTAGAATTTAGGGTTTATGGTTAGAATTTAGGGTTTATGGTTAGAATTTAGGGTTTATGGTTAGAATTTAGGGTTTATGGTTAGAATTTAGGGTTTATGGTTAGAATTTAGGGTTTATGGTTAGAATTTAGGGTTTATGGTTAGAATTTAGGGTTTATGGTTAGAATTTAGGGTTTATGGTTAGAATTTAGGGTTTATGGTTAGAATTTAGGGTTTATGGTTAGAATTTAGGGTTTATGGTTAGAATTTAGGGTTTATGGTTAGAATTTAGGGTTTATGGTTAGAATTTAGGGTTTATGGTTAGAATTTAGGGTTTATGGTTAGAATTTAGGGTTTATGGTTAGAATTTAGGGTTTATGGTTAGAATTTAGGGTTTATGGTTAGAATTTAGGGTTTATGGTTAGAATTTAGGGTTTATGGTTAGAATTTAGGGTTTATGGTTAGAATTTAGGGTTTATGGTTAGAATTTAGGGTTTATGGTTAGAATTTAGGGTTTATGGTTAGAATTTAGGGTTTATGGTTAGAATTTAGGGTTTATGGTTAGAATTTAGGGTTTATGGTTAGAATTTAGGGTTTATGGTTAGAATTTAGGGTTTATGGTTAGAATTTAGGGTTTATGGTTAGAATTTAGGGTTTATGGTTAGAATTTAGGGTTTATGGTTAGAATTTAGGGTTTATGGTTAGAATTTAGGGTTTATGGTTAGAATTTAGGGTTTATGGTTAGAATTTAGGGTTTATGGTTAGAATTTAGGGTTTATGGTTAGAATTTAGGGTTTATGGTTAGAATTTAGGGTTTATGGTTAGAATTTAGGGTTTATGGTTAGAATTTAGGGTTTATGGTTAGAATTTAGGGTTTATGGTTAGAATTTAGGGTTTATGGTTAGAATTTAGGGTTTATGGTTAGAATTTAGGGTTTATGGTTAGAATTTAGGGTTTATGGTTAGAATTTAGGGTTTATGGTTAGAATTTAGGGTTTATGGTTAGAATTTAGGGTTTATGGTTAGAATTTAGGGTTTATGGTTAGAATTTAGGGTTTATGGTTAGAATTTAGGGTTTATGGTTAGAATTTAGGGTTTATGGTTAGAATTTAGGGTTTATGGTTAGAATTTAGGGTTTATGGTTAGAATTTAGGGTTTATGGTTAGAATTTAGGGTTTATGGTTAGAATTTAGGGTTTATGGTTAGAATTTAGGGTTTATGGTTAGAATTTAGGGTTTATGGTTAGAATTTAGGGTTTATGGTTAGAATTTAGGGTTTATGGTTAGAATTTAGGGTTTATGGTTAGAATTTAGGGTTTATGGTTAGAATTTAGGGTTTATGGTTAGAATTTAGGGTTTATGGTTAGAATTTAGGGTTTATGGTTAGAATTTAGGGTTTATGGTTAGAATTTAGGGTTTATGGTTAGAATTTAGGGTTTATGGTTAGAATTTAGGGTTTATGGTTAGAATTTAGGGTTTATGGTTAGAATTTAGGGTTTATGGTTAGAATTTAGGGTTTATGGTTAGAATTTAGGGTTTATGGTTAGAATTTAGGGTTTATGGTTAGAATTTAGGGTTTATGGTTAGAATTTAGGGTTTATGGTTAGAATTTAGGGTTTATGGTTAGAATTTAGGGTTTATGGTTAGAATTTAGGGTTTATGGTTAGAATTTAGGGTTTATGGTTAGAATTTAGGGTTTATGGTTAGAATTTAGGGTTTATGGTTAGAATTTAGGGTTTATGGTTAGAATTTAGGGTTTATGGTTAGAATTTAGGGTTTATGGTTAGAATTTAGGGTTTATGGTTAGAATTTAGGGTTTATGGTTAGAATTTAGGGTTTATGGTTAGAATTTAGGGTTTATGGTTAGAATTTAGGGTTTATGGTTAGAATTTAGGGTTTATGGTTAGAATTTAGGGTTTATGGTTAGAATTTAGGGTTTATGGTTAGAATTTAGGGTTTATGGTTAGAATTTAGGGTTTATGGTTAGAATTTAGGGTTTATGGTTAGAATTTAGGGTTTATGGTTAGAATTTAGGGTTTATGGTTAGAATTTAGGGTTTATGGTTAGAATTTAGGGTTTATGGTTAGAATTTAGGGTTTATGGTTAGAATTTAGGGTTTATGGTTAGAATTTAGGGTTTATGGTTAGAATTTAGGGTTTATGGTTAGAATTTAGGGTTTATGGTTAGAATTTAGGGTTTATGGTTAGAATTTAGGGTTTATGGTTAGAATTTAGGGTTTATGGTTAGAATTTAGGGTTTATGGTTAGAATTTAGGGTTTATGGTTAGAATTTAGGGTTTATGGTTAGAATTTAGGGTTTATGGTTAGAATTTAGGGTTTATGGTTAGAATTTAGGGTTTATGGTTAGAATTTAGGGTTTATGGTTAGAATTTAGGGTTTATGGTTAGAATTTAGGGTTTATGGTTAGAATTTAGGGTTTATGGTTAGAATTTAGGGTTTATGGTTAGAATTTAGGGTTTATGGTTAGAATTTAGGGTTTATGGTTAGAATTTAGGGTTTATGGTTAGAATTTAGGGTTTATGGTTAGAATTTAGGGTTTATGGTTAGAATTTAGGGTTTATGGTTAGAATTTAGGGTTTATGGTTAGAATTTAGGGTTTATGGTTAGAATTTAGGGTTTATGGTTAGAATTTAGGGTTTATGGTTAGAATTTAGGGTTTATGGTTAGAATTTAGGGTTTATGGTTAGAATTTAGGGTTTATGGTTAGAATTTAGGGTTTATGGTTAGAATTTAGGGTTTATGGTTAGAATTTAGGGTTTATGGTTAGAATTTAGGGTTTATGGTTAGAATTTAGGGTTTATGGTTAGAATTTAGGGTTTATGGTTAGAATTTAGGGTTTATGGTTAGAATTTAGGGTTTATGGTTAGAATTTAGGGTTTATGGTTAGAATTTAGGGTTTATGGTTAGAATTTAGGGTTTATGGTTAGAATTTAGGGTTTATGGTTAGAATTTAGGGTTTATGGTTAGAATTTAGGGTTTATGGTTAGAATTTAGGGTTTATGGTTAGAATTTAGGGTTTATGGTTAGAATTTAGGGTTTATGGTTGCATTCCCGGGGAGTCATCATATCAAGATGATCCTGCCTATAATAAGCCTCATTATCTCAAGCCCCGAGTATCTATTTACAGTTCTAACCATATGAAGTTCACGGTTGTTGATTCCAGCTTGATCCATGGTGGAAAAGCATCCAAGATGAGAGAACTGAGATATTCACCAATTGATTTGACGTTTACTTCGAAGCCAATTCACAAGGATGCTCAACATTCACGGCAGGTAAATGCTAATCATATGCTGTCAAAAGGTGATAAATGTGTTACAAATGCTCTCCATTGTGAGGGTATAACGACTAGCTCTACTGCACCGCACATAAAATTTACCATCGTGGATACTAGTTTGCTCTATGGAGGAAAATCATCCCGGGTCAGAGAACTCAGATATTTACCGGTTAAGGTTGAAATTTCTTCCGAAATTAATAGTTTTTCAGGAGTAAATGACAATAATTCAAGTGATGGTTCTTCCAATGAGCATGAGCGAAAAACTGCGGACAGACTATCGAGTCATGGTCCAGTTGCCGCTGATACAAAAACTAGTACTGAGCCAATTGCTGCTGATAATGTCATGAAAGGTGAAGGTAAATATGAAAATGGCATTTCGAATCAAGATCTGAAGAACTCATGTACTGCAGACCAGAATTTGTCGATTCACCAAGAGAAGAAGACCGATACATCAGAAGATGCCAGGTCAAAGAGGATAATAAAGCACCATTTCAGTCGAAGAGCTAAACCAAGTCCTTCTGTTAGCTTGGTTACCCCAGAAAAACGAAAGAAATTAACTGCTTGTATTAATAAAGAGGAAAGCTGCCCGACCGAGAATTTAGCTGCTGAGTCTATTAATGTAGCTTCTCCAACGAAACGACAAAAATTAACTGCTTGTGCTATGACGGAGGGAAGTGATATTGCTGAGAATATCTCTAGCAATCCAATCAATTTACTTTCTCCGATGAAGAGACGAAGATTAAATGCATGTATTAAGACAGAGGAAAGTCATGTGACCGAGAAGTTTTCTGCTTGTACTAAGAGATTAAATGAACAAATGGGGGTATGTCGCACCTCTAATTCTCAAGATGAAGGCAGCAATGACGTTCTCCATGCGAGTCATTTTCGAGAGAAAGTATTCATTCTTAGCTCTTCCTCTGAAGGCAATCAAGAATGCGCAGAGACTGCTCGAGGGAGTAATGAGAAGCTTCCATCCCTGTCATCAATTGGTTCAGACTCACCCCTGTTTCCACCGGACTCTCGGAATGATGAACCAGCATGCGCCGAAGCTGATGGCAGCCAATTCACCTTTGTGAATAGCTATGCTACTGATTTGTTGGAAAACGCTACTAATGTTTGTGCGGAAGAGCGGCAAGCTATTGCGAATCCCCGACGGCAAAGCAAAAGAAGTAGACCACTGACCACTAGAGTGTTGGAAGCTCTAGAGAGCGGCTTCTTCAACGTGAAGAAGACACAGAAAGTGAGAGACGTTCAAGCACCGGCAGTCCAATTTTCGAGTCCTTCGCGTAGGGCACGCGGTAAAGTGATCAAAGCATCAAAGCATGCACACATTGCTGTTAAAACTGCAGATGCCAATGAAGGAAAAGAACCAGATGGTGCATTCATTTCTTCTAAAGATATTATGAACCAACCTCCTCAAGTGGCTCACTGATATTTTACAACCATCGGGGACGGCCAACGTCAGGAACTTCTAATCTGCAACAAACTGATGTATTCATTTACTGATATTTTGCCGGTCCATCTCCGATGGACGCCTTGAACATCTATGATAAAGGAGGGTTTGAGCAGTGATGTATCTCTGGACTATCGAGATGCATTGTTAAACCGATAAGATTCGAGGAGGAGGGTAACCCCATTCGAAGCATAGACCAATATTGCGAGTAGGGGGAGATTTCCTGATACTTGTAAAGAAGATACAAATTACAATGATTAAGCTAGGCATAACCCTCAATTCTATTATCAGATGTAATTATGTTTAACTACACTTGAATCTACGTTATTTTGAATGTTTCAATAATAACAATATCAACCGAGCTAATACTAACATTATTAACCACATCTAAATATCTTGTGTATATGAAATATTTTATCACATTCAGACCACCAGTCGAATCTTTGAACAAATCTAACATTAGTTTATTAATCTTTGAAAATATAAATGTAAAATGTAATAGGTTAATGGTCCATGTATTAATCTTAAATTTAATTTTAAATTTCTCTCTGTATAGAATAATTATTTGATATACTGACGGTAGAAACTAAAAGTTTTCACAAGCGACTTAATTTTAGGGTTTAAGGACTCAATTTAGGGCGTAGGGTTTATGGGTTTAGGTTTAGTAGTTTATAATTTAGGGACTGTGAATAGAATTTAGGGTTTATGGTTAGAATTTAGGGTTTATAGGTTAAAACCTAAATCCTCACCATATTACACTAAAACCTAAACCCTAACCTCTAAACCCTAAATCCTAACCCTAAACCTAAATTCTAACCATTGCCCCTAAATTCTAAACCCCTACCCCTAAAACCCTAAACCCTACACCCTAAACTAAGTCCATAAACCCTAAAACTAAGGCACTTTAGAAACTAAAAGTTTTCACCACCAGTGCATTGGATAAATCCACACATATATATATATTTGCAAAATTAAGTCTATATACTATTTTTTTTATTTGAAAATTTTGGTCTCTCCCCAACATCTATTCAATTTGACCATTAATTGTTGACATAACAACTATAAAAAGGTAAAATAATTATTTTAGTCCTTTACAGTATCATTTTTCTTATCAATTGCCCTTAAATTGTTAAAAAACTGTAAATGTAAGGACTAAAAAGTTAGTTTATCCTCTTTTATATAGTTGTTAAGTCAACGATTAACAATAAAATTGAATTGAAATTAAAAAATATATTTTTTAATAAAAAATAGTATAAGGATTCAATCTAACAAAAAAAAAAATAAAGTATAAAGACTAAATTTAAAATTTTGAAATAATATTAGAATTCTAACATATTTTATGTGTTTTTAGTTAGTGTACTAATTGTGGGGTAATATTGAGGTCATAGATTCGATTCCATTGGATAAATCACGTGTGAAGTTTTCTAATTAGTTGATAGAAATTTAATTTAAAAAATTTATGAAACCAAAATTAAATTATATTTTTTATGAGTCAAAATTTCGATTTCATCTTGATATTAACTCATAATTTTGTAATTTAAAAAACTAAATCAAAATTTTATATTCTTTAAGTGCGAAAATGCACTTTTAGGTGCTTTCTTTATTTTGTGTGTGTTATTTTAGATATCAAAACATTATTTTTTGAATTTTCCTACATCACGTCAATTATGATTCTCAATTAAAATCAAATAGATAATTGGAAGTTCACATGAAAATAATAAGTATATAATTTTATTAGTTGGCAAAATCTATAAAATATTTTTATTTAAATTTTTTTAAGTAAAAAAAATATATTAGATTGAATTCAAAGTAAAAACGAATAAAGAATTATAAAAGAATCACACATACAACATTGAATTTTCAAGGTTGTATGTGTGCTTGGTATCTTCTTTTATTATTTATATTTGACTGAATTCAAAGTGTTTTCTAAGTTCAAAATTTGTGAAGGAAAAGGTCAATTTTGTATGTGTGCTTGGTAGCTTCTTTTATTATTATTTTTTAATTTCTTTTCCAGCATATACAAGTCCCCCCTCCACTAGAGGTGTGCATTCGGTCGGTTCGGTTAACCGACCGAACCGAATTACCCAAAATTTATTAACCAATTTTTTATATCTTTTTAATCGTTAACCGAAACGAAATTTTTTCAAAAAATTTTAACCGGATCGGTCGGTTTTTGAATTAACCGAAATTTTTATAAAATTTTTAGTAAATTACGCAAATCGTCACTAAATTATGTTAAAATGATCTTTTTAGTCACTAAACTTTTAAAAGTTACAAAACAATCATTAAACTTATTGAACTATTACAAAATGATCATTGTCTCATTGCACATTATAAATTATTGATAAATTTTAAAAAGTTCAATGATCATTTTGTAATAATTTGATAAATTTAATGATAATTTTGTGCTAATTTGATAAAGTTTAATGACCATTTTGTAATATATCAAAAAAGTTAATGATCATTTTATAACTTTTGAAAGTTTAGTGACAAAAAATAAATATATGTAATATATATAATATTTAATATATAATAATTTTGATTAATTCGGTTAATTAACCGGTTTCAAACTGAATTATGAAAAAACTTTTAACCGTTAACCGATCTTACCTAAAATTAATCGACCGAATTAACTAAAAATTTTGATTCGATCAATTAATTCGGTTAAAACCGAACAATGCACACCCATACCTCCCCTCCCCCTAATTTGAGTGCCTTGTAGGTCTCTCGAGGAGGTCAATCTGTGACCCTCGTTGGAAACACCTTAGTGATATTTGGTGGACAGGATGCAAAGCGATCTCTCTCATGAGGCCATTATCCTCTTTCTAAAAAAACATGTATGATAGGATATGCAATATTACTGTTTATGTATCTTAAAATTTCACTTTTCTTTTTAGATATGGGATTATTGTCCCCACCTCTTTCCATGCGTGACAATATACTTAACCTAGAAACAATGACCTGGGACAAAATTGGGGTAGGTCTGGGGTGTGGCATGTTTAGGGTGCGGCTAAAAGACGACAAGTTTTAAAACTTGTCCTCGAACTGAAAATGTTAAACTTCTTGATAATTTTTCAGATTTTTTTAAATTTTTCTGCAAGTATCGATACTTATTTTGTAAGTATCGATACTTAGTGTTTTTTGATAAATTTTTAGTTTGGGACAAAGTTTCAAAACTTGTCCTCGAAATGAAAATGTTAGACTTCTTGATAACATTTTCGGTTGTTTTTTTGAGTTTTTTTGCAAGTATAAGTATCGATACTTAGTTTTTTTTAATAAATTTTCAGTTTGGCACAAAGTATAAAAACTTACAAAATAAGTATCTAACATTTTCAGTTTGAGGAAGTATCAATACTTAGTTTTTTGATAAATTTTCATTTTGGGACAAAGTATCGAAACATACAAATAAGTATGATACTTGCAAAAAAACTAAAAAAAAACGAAAATATTATCAAGAACTCTATCATTTTTAATTTGAGGACAAGTTCCGAAACTTGCCGTCTTTTAGCCGCACCCTAGACATGCCGCACATTAGATTCACTATTTATATTTTCATTTTTGAGGACAAATTTCGAAACTTGCCGTCCGTAATTTCTATTTTCATTTGATTTTTTATTTGGTTCTATTTATTGTTTTTTTCGTACATTTTGTTATGCTTTCCTTTGTCTGTGTGGCACGTTCACGTTTCTATGGTTACTTTTACGGCGTTTTGGTGTTCGTACGGTGACTCTCACGACGCTTATTTTTTATTCGTGTTTGAAGGTGGTCACGTAAAGTTTAATCTCCTTTTGGATTGTTTGCCGATGTAATAGCAGATCGTTGCTTTTGAGAATAAGCGTGAAAGTTGTTTGCCGATTTTGGAGATTTAATTTGGTTCGTGTTTTGACAACTCCCTATGGACTCTTCCTACAATGGACCGTAAAAATTTTCTTTGGTTCAAAGAAAAAATATCTGATCTGACTGATGCAACACTTTTCTTTTTATTTTTTAAATTTACCGTTTTTATGTGTTATTTTTTAATGTTTTAACATCTATTAAATTATATATATATATATTTTTTATCAATAAAGCTGTCTATGTCAAAAAAAATATATTCAATATATTTTATTAAATTAAAAATAGTAGTAGAAAAATATTTAAAAAAGCTATAACTAACAGTCTTGATTTTGTCCCCAAGTTCTTGGAAAAACGACAAGCGAAATAGACTTTTGAACATAATTATCCAATAAACGCTGGAAAAGCTATCCTACAAAATGCTTACCGTTCCTTTCCGTTTTTCTATTTCACATTGTTTCGTATTTCAACCCAAATCCCAACATCACATCGGCTCCATTAGATTCTCGACCTCGTTTGGTTTCTTTCTAATGGAGCTGAGGGTGAATCTAATGTATGCCAAAGACCTCAAACGCGTCAATCTCATCACCAAAATGAAGGTCTACGGCGTCGTTTCAATCAACGGCAACGTCAACACGAACAAGAAAACTCCGGTGGACAAAGAAAACGGGACCAACCCGGAGTGGAATTGCCGCATGAAATTCATCATCGACGAAGCCGACGTCTGCCAGAACCACGTCTTCCTGGTGTTCGCTCTCAAAACGAGCCGCGTCTTCGGGGACAGGGACGTCGGCACCGTCCAGGTCTCCGTCAAGGAACTGCTCGATCAAACCAACGGGAATCACATGGCCGAGCATAACGTCAGCTACAGCGTGGTGTTGCCCGAGGGCAAATCCAGAGGCATCCTGAGTTTCTCGTACAAGTTCGACGGGAATCCCCATGGCCCCGTTCCGTACCATCAGCTTCCGTGGCACGAGTCCGTACACGAAATGCAAGGGGGGAGCCCTGTTTTTGCGTTTCCGTCGCCGCAACACGGTGCTCCGTATCCTTATCCTCCGCCGCATGGGATGGGCATGTTTGCTTATCCGCAGCCATTCGGTGGATCATATTCACCACCGGCATTTGCTTACTACCAACAGTCCCCTGGACCCGGTTGAGAATGTAAATGAGGATATTCGGTTTAAGTTGAAATAAAACATTGATTCTGATTTTTTTTTAGTTTTGAAGCATTTCATTATTCCAGCACTAACAATACTATTAACAATTGTAAAATCAAATATATACATAGTCAAATTATTTTGTTTTTTTATAAATAATAGTAAGTAGTTTTATTGAATAAAAAATACAATAAAGTTATAAAAAAATCTACAAATTTAGAGTATACTAATTATATTGATTGGTGATTTTTACTAAAAATTATTGAAATATACAAATTAGCCACTAAAATATAAATATAAGACCATACAAAGGAAGGGTAAGATCTAACTAAATAACTCGAAAAATGATGGATAATAAAATTATTGTCGTTGATGAAGATAAACATCATCAACAGTGTGTTAAAAATACATATAACATGTTGATAAGATTGACTTTATCATAATTCACACACAAATTATCTTTCGTCATCGCAAGTACCTATTAACACACAAAAATCGGTCCAAGACTAATAACAAAGAATAAATCAACACGATAATCAACTAGCCGTCAACTGAAGAGACGACGCCTAATTCAACCTTAAAAAAAACATCTACTGTTTCGTTAAAAAAGAAGAATACTTATTAAATCAAATCACACAAAAATAAAACTAAAAAAATAAAACAAAGAAGAAAAAATGAATGTATAAAAATACAACAAATGTTATGATAAATGATAATGACAACCCTTTGACCAAAGATCGACGCAATTTCCTTCTAAATCATAAAAAATAGAAAAAAAATAATATTATAAATTAGTAAAAAAATAATATTACAACTATTATAAGGTAAAATACCTAAATCATCACTCAATTTTATTCTTTGGTCTATTTTGGTCATTAAACTTTTAAAACGCTTAATTTACTCATTGAACTTTACTTTCTAACATATTTTGATCATTCTTAAATATTTTATTAATATTTTGATATGATGTAGCATATTTTATTATTATTAAATATAAAAAATATTTTAAAATAAAAATAAATTATTTTTATTAATATTTAATTATAAAAATATATTTTTCCTGCCAACATTTCATCCCTGCTTATAAGTTAACCCCACTCTCCTTCCGCCGCCTCCTACCGTCATCACTTCCTCTTCATCGACGTTTCGGCGATTTACTAAAAGCAAGTCTTACAAGCGGCTGGCCACAAAGTGGCACCCGAACAAGAACCCCGTCAACAAGAAAGAAGCGGAGGTCAAATTCAAGCAGATTTCTGAAACCTACGACGTCCTCAGCGACCCGCAAAAGTGTCAGATCCATGACCTCTACGGTGAAGAAGGGCTTCAATCGACTGAATTATCGAGCCCCAATGGTTTAGTGGCGGCGGTATTGGTGGTGGTAGGACATACGGTTTAATCCGAGGAATGCTGAGGATATATTTGCTGAGTTTTTTGCTGGATCGGAGAAGAGGTTTAGTGGAGACGGCGGGGTTGGGAGTCAAGGGAACAAGAAGGCGGCGCCAGTTGAAAGCAAATTAGGTTGTAGTTTGGATGAGCTTTATAAAGGTGGTAGGCGCAAAATGCGAATTTCCCGCATTATTGCCGATGAATTTGGGTCAGTACATGCAATTTTCTTGGGTTTATTGTTTCATGATGAAAGCTTTAAACCATTTCTTTTAATTTTGGATATGATAAGTTTGCATGTTGATTTTTTGTTGCTTATGTGATCTGAATTTTGGGAACGAAACAGTCTGAGAATGGGTGTTTATTAATTAAAGAGATTAATTCCTTTTAATCCCCCGCACAATTTCGGAAGCATTAAACTTCTTTTAGAATATGAAATTGCTGAGAAATTATTGATGTCGAAAGAATTTTTATATATATATTTTAAAGGAGTTGAGGGGTTGACTTCTACTCATGTTTACTTCTTTTTGAAGTTGAATTCTGGGTTTTGGTTTTTGTTTACCAGTTCTTTTTGAAGTTAATACTTCGTGTATCCTCTGTAAATTAATTGTAATTTGGGAATATTCTCAACGCCGATGAGAAGTGATGACGGTGGGAGGCGGCGGACGAAGAGTGGGGTATAAGCGGGGATGAAATGTTGGCGGGAAAAGTATATTTTTATAATTAAATATTAATAAAAATAATTTATTTTTATTTTTAATAATAATAAAAAATGCCGCATCATACTAAAATATTAATAAAATAATTCATAGTGATCAAAATAAATCAGAAAATAAAGTTCAATAATCAAAATAGGTCAGAGAATAAAGTCGAGTGATAAATTTAAGTATTTTACCCGCTATTATATCCCGCCATAAATGTTACTTTTGTAACGATTTTACTATTATTTTCTTTGTCACTTGATTAAAATAGAAACACTAATTATCTATTGCTCCTCTCCAAATTTAGTTCATCAATTTGCGTATGAGTAAAATAAATAAGAAGTCATAAGCTAATTCGTGTATAATAAATAAATAAAAACAAACTCTATTAACAAAGTTTGATTATCTCGGGATTTCATCAACTTATATATAAATATATAATATGTGTATGTGCATGAACTCCTGTTCGGTAGAATCAGTGTTATTTAATTGAACAAATTTCTACTGTTCGTGTGGAGAAACTTGGACCGACAGGGAAACTCACTGGCATGCTTTTTCGTTTGTTGTGTAAAAATGTGGTCAACATGTATTAGCTGTATAAGAGATGTGTCTAATTAGAATATATCACTATTTTTCAAGTAATATCTGAATTTGGCGCATTAGAGAAGAATCATGCTTTAATTGTGTTATTGATAAGCTTAATTGTTATCATTTTAGATTATAACTCTGTTTGGTAAATAACTTTTTGAGTCAAAATTAAAGATTTAAATCATTTTTTAGATGTTTGACCAGTCAAATCTGCTAATTTAAATGTTTGGTAAATAGATGATTGTAATAGCGAATTTGGATGAAACCTCTTATTTTGAAAAAATTCACTTTATGAGCTTTTTGCGTTAGATGTTTGGGTAAAAGACTTGTAAATACTCTTTTGTCATTGATAATTATAATTTTTTAAATAACATAAATTTGAATAACTAATAAAATTTAAAAAATAATTTCATAAATAATAAAATTAATATATATATTTAATAATTATTAAAATTATATTCAAAATATAATTTTATAAATAAGAAATTAATATATATATTTAATAATTATTAATTTTTTATTAAAAGGATCATTTCACAGATAAAATAATAATAAATACATCATTCGTATATGTTTAGTAATTATATTAAAAAATTAATTTTTATAATATAATTAATATTAATTGATACAAAATAATAATAATTAATAAAATATTTAAACATGTATTGAATATAATCGTGTCCTTATATATTATTTTGCTAGTTTAAATAATTAAACAATTATTAGCTATTAGTTAATTTTACCAAACACTTTTATACAATCAGCTAATGCAATCCGCTAGTTAAATCAGCTAATGATATCAACTATCCGTTATCAGTTAATATAATTCGCTATCTGCTATCAGCTATCCGCTAATTGCCAACAGAACCTATAATTTACGAACATCTTTTTCTTAAAAAAACATAAAGTCCAATGTTTCTACAATAACCAAAACATATTGGCCCTTATCTAGGTTCGGAACTAAAATTGGGCCATTGGGGTAAAATATAAATATTAAAAATTAAGAAGAATAAATTCATAATTAATCCCTTTTAAATATATATACATATACGCACAAAACAAAAGTACAAGATTTTTTCGTGTGTGGGGTAGGAGTCCCTTCCAAGATCAACATGGGTCCGTCTATGCCCTTATCATCGTGAACAATGCCATCAACCTATGATAACCGTGCAGCACTATCACACATGTTTGAAGCATTGAGTAGAACGTGAATGTGTACCACCCATATATTTAGTCTATGTAATGGATGAACGTATAAGATCTAACATTAATTAAGGCTGCAGTCAGCAATGCTTCTCCAACAGGCGTTGGAGCGCCAAACGGAGAAGCAATGTACCGACCCGAATTTTAAAATCTATGGTCGGCTTAACTTGAGACTTGAGCTTGGTTATCAGGTTGAAGTTTGGGCTTTTGGGTTGCCCATAAGAGCCTTGTGATTTTGTTTTTTGATGCTTGGGCTTGGGCTTAAGGTTTAGAGATAGGTTGGGAAGATGAAAAGAGGGTAGAGAGGTAATTGTCTTATTTTGAAAGGGAAAAAAGCAACCCCTTTAATTTTTCTGCAAAAATAAGAGGGATGATCTCACCCTTTGTCCCCTTTGTCTTCCTCTCTATCATTCTCATCTCCTAGCTTCCACCCACAAGTAAAGGTTGGATCTTTGTTCTTTTTAGTGTGTTTTTAGATTGGTTGCTGAGAGTTTTGTGATCTTCACCCAACGATCTACGAATCAAGGTATGAATAGAATGTTTTAGTGAAGGTTGAAGGATATGAGTGTTTGGTGGGGGCTATAAAGGAAGAACGGGATGAGAAGATTTAACCCCATTTTTTGTTGTAGAGTTCTTCTTTTATATCTTTTAACCCTCTAAAAAAGTTGTAATTCGTTTTGCAACATCTTCTTGTAGTAAAATAAGTGGGAGAAGCTTCCAAGGCTCAACAGAGGAGGAAAGCTTAAGGTTGGGCTAGAAGCTTCTTTCTTAGCTTTGGGAGTGAGGTTAGTACACTTCCAACTCCCTTAGTTTCTTGCATATTCTAAGCATAAGGTCTTGTATGCTTGTTTGATGAATTGAGGTTGAAATGCTTGAGTATGTGTGTTAATGGTGAAATTCGTAGTTGGTGTTTAAATGGGGTAAAAATGGTAAAAAATCACTTAAACTATCTTCCATAACTTGTAAGTTCATTTTGGGGTCCTTCTATAATGATTGGGGGAGTGTTGGGATAAAATTTGAGCTCTAGAATTTGAATTATGGGCTCGTGTACCGATACAGTATGAACCAATATCGGTACCCTATTAAATTTATGGCTTTTCAAGCAATTGTTTAAAGGAGGTATCGATACACTTGGGGGCGTATCGGTACCGTCCATGTTCCATCAATTTCTAGTAGTTAACATGGGTATTGGTACGCTTGAGGGTGTATTGGTACGCTTGGGGTATCAGTACACGGCCTTGTGTATTGTTATAGGGTAGCTAGCCAAACCCCTGTAAGTGTGAATGTAACCCCTAAACCCAGCTTAGAAGAAAATGCCAAATTTAGGAAGTCACAATTGAAAACTTTACCCTTAAGAAACTAGTTTTAAAAATTATACCATAATTTAAAATAAATTATAATCTTTAACATCTGTTTATAATTTATAAAACCCTAATATCATAATAATGTTCAATGGTTTAAATAAATAACTAAAAACAAATATTGTAAATGCATGTTAAAAGTAATCCCCAAAATATAAACTATCACCCGTCTGAAATTACATCAAAATCCCAAAATAATAATAAAGCTGAAATATTCGAGAAAACATATTAAGTTCGTACTGAGAGGCAAGGTAGAAAAACAATTGAGATCCTCCGAGTAAAACACAATGCAATGTAATGATGACACAGAGAAAATGCATTTTCCAGCTACATACTCCAATCACAGTGGTGGCAAAGCCAACCGGTCACAGTAGAGGTAGTTCCCCTGAACTCCTCACCCCCTATTTCTCCAATTACAGTGTGGTCAAACCACTTCTTCCTTCGTACAACTCATCCCATGCATGATAAAATAATGTTTATGAAGACATTCTTAACACAACTGTATCGTACTAAATACGGGGAAAACAGTTCGAAAGTCCCGACAATCCCATAAAACACAGTTCACAGTATGCGTGATATCTCAAAACACATTGTAATCGCAACACATAAAATAGTCATACAAAGTTTGTAAAATATTTTACAGAATATAACACAGACAGAGAACACACCTTAGCAAGCAGTAGCTTAACGCGATTTACATTTAGGCCTAGCTGAATCAGAACGTAAATACCTCAAAGAACGTGCACAGTTAGTCCGATCAATTAGAGATAACTCAACGGCCTCTTTGAAGCTTGCTGAAACAAGAAACTTGTCTGTTCCATCCCACTAATCAAGTTGATGTCCATTCCAAATTTATCTTCAGAAGAAGCTAATGCTTTTGTGGAAGAGGGCATAAACCACCTGTTGTGTGGGAAGATACTTCCTTCGATAATTGAAAATTGCATCTTTCTCCCTTACATCACCACTACCTTGAAATAGAAGCTCCACCTTAGTTGGCAGTAGCACAATCGGTTGGCAATCAAAACCATGGCCCACATCAAGAATAATGGCTGTGAATTTACTACCTCCTTCAAGAAATAATTTAATAAGGACTCTATTATCGATTCCATGTGAAATGATTTCATTAGCCTTTGTAACTGAATCATTAACTCCCTATGCAACTGTGACACCTATGCTTGACCCTACTCTTGCCAGTTTGACCCCAACTTTCCCGGTGTTAGGGTCCAAATGATTGCTTGCAAACCATTCGGATAAATCATCTGGGTTCGCTTCACTTTCCTGTACTAAGAAACTAGGTACTGTTACAAATCCATGTTTAATAAGGTCTTTTGAGGTATCGTACCTGTCAAATTCTTGTCGACGCTCCTTGGATCCTGTGCCAACAAATGGAACATTATATTTTTTTCCAATAGTTCTTGAATGCCACCAAACCGACCATGTATTACCGGGAAAACTATGTCCACCGAGCCAGCTAAGCAGATGATATTGCAAAGGCGTTTAAATAAGCGTCAATGTAATAGCAGCTGACATGCAAATCCTCTCCCTGTATATGATGAAGAACTGAGCGAGCATAGTCCAAGAAAATCCCACGCTCCGTCGATGGGCCTCCACATATCACGCCAACTCTTAACACCCGACTTTTGTCCTCTTTATCCACCAGCACAGCATCTGCCACTTGAGTGGTGGCGCGTGTGACTCCAACTCCCACCATTTTTGTACAAGCAACAGCAGCAGTCACTAATTTTTGGGTAAACCCAGAAAGCGAGTTCGAGGAGAGATGAAGAGAGGGTGATGTGCGGTTTCGGTATGGGTTGTTGGGTAGCAGGGAGAGGGGATGATGGTGGTGTCGACGAGCGAAAAGGACGGTGGGCGGAGGCAGATTGAAGCTTCACCGGAGATTAGGGAAGATGGGTGAGGGTTTATTTAGGAGAGAAACAAATGAGAAAGCATGGGTGGGTTCTCGGCTGCCGAACACAGTGAAAGATTCAGCGTTGCTCTTGTGTTGAGAAAGGGAATTAAATACCCAAGAAAATGAGTAAATTGCAAGCTAAGCCATGGATAAATCTAGGGTTCGCACAACAACACCTAATCTTTACCCACATTGCAGAAAGATCAACAAACTTTCGATTTTAACCAATTAAGCCACCGACTCTGATAATAAACACAATCTACTCCCCTAAGTCAACTAGGGATTTATTCAAAATTCCTAAATTCTAGGGTTTCTGAATTAGGGATTTCAACATCTAGGATTTTCAAATTAGGGCAAAAATTTGGGGTGTTACAGTGAAGCTTGGTATCGGTACGCTTGAAAGGGTATCAGTACCCTGAAGGGTGTATCGATAAACGAATGAGGGTATCGATACCCTTTAGGCAATCTGTCCAAAAATGTGAGTTTTTGTCATGAAGGTTGAAAAATTATATTGTTCGATTCTATGGACCCCTAAAGGCCTAAAATGAATTATAAAACTGAGAAACTGGAAATATCTTTATACTCGAGCATAAAGTCTAAGAACTCGGTAGATGCCTTGTGTGACTTATAAGTTGTTAGCAACTATAGGATGGTACGATTATGTACTTGATGTGGTGTGCCGAGTGGGCACTTATTTGATGGGATCCAAATACCCAAGACGTGTTGCAACACCATGGTAAGAGAATTACCGAATGGAGGTTACCGATGCTAGGTGACCCAGGACTCATTCGAAGGTGCTCGAAGGCGAATTTCGAGTGCGGGTGTATGTTTCGATGCTAGGTGACCCGACCTCACCCATGGTGTATATTTCGATGATGCGTGACCCACTCTCACCTATTAAGTGTACGTTCCCGATGCTATTTGACCCAAGCCTCACTCTTATGTCGATGTGGTATGGTATGCTTAGGCCTTGTGTGCCCCATGGTTGTTATATTGTGATTTGCATGTGTTTAGGCGACTAGTGTAGCGCCACGTATCGTTTTAATTGCCATATCATCTTGCTTAGCTACATGCTTATGTTTATGATCTGCATGAAGCATGGTAAAGTAGAGGTGTATCCATTTAGCTTTATGAGCTTAGCGTTTGGAATCGTTGTTTTCTTGCACAGATTTTTATGTGGTTGCATTTAGGGGTGAGCGTTCGAGCGAGTCGAGTCAAAAATTTTTGAGTTATTCGAGTTGACGAGTCTAATTTTACAACTTGAACTTAATTTGAAATTTTTCGATTCGAGTTTAACGAGTTCGAGTCGAGTAGAGTTTTCGAGTTTATGTATAAATCTTACTTGTAACTATTTATAATATTATAGTATGTTTTGGTTCAAATTTAAACGACTTTCTCTAATAATATAAGATTACATACATATAAGTTCGAGTCATTTCATTAAATTACGAGCCTCGTTAAAAACCTCTTTCTTATCTAGGTAAGGCCAAGGCGAGACCAAAAATAACGAAAGGAGGAAAAGAGTGCCAAAAATATATTTTCTAGTTTAGGGTTTAGGAAAATATTTGATAAATTTAAAACGCACCATTGCAATAACTAAAATTTTGAGGTATAAGAGTTTTTTATGGTGGGTTTTTTTTGTTTCGAATACATTTTGAAAATGTTTAGGGAAAATAAAATGCATAAATTAAAATTTCGGAAGCAGATTGGGACAAACAAAATAAAATACGTAAATTAAATTGTAAAAATTTAAATGAGGAAAATTAAATACGATAAATTAAATATGAAAATTAAAAACATAAAATAAATATCATAATATAAAAGATACAAATAAAAATTGCATAAAATAAAATAAGAATGAATATGGAAAGTGACCATATTGTAAAGAAAAGAAAATTAAAAGGCAAAAATAAAAAACAGAAAAAAGAGAAGACAAGACTGAAATAAAACTGAAAATAAAATTACAAGGGTTAAATGTGAAATTAGCCCCTGTAATTTAAAGGGGATATTTTCGAGTTATTCGAAAAATCGAATAACTCAAAATTTAAAAATTTAAACTCGATTCGAGTTATTCGATTTGACTCAAATAACTCGAAATTGAAAAAAATCAATTTTTTCGAGTTGAGTCGAGTTTTGCTAAACCCTAGCTGCGTTGCATTCAAATGAGCCTCATCGGAGTAGGACTTCAGTTCATCGATGTGATAAAGAGTACAATAGTTAGGCTTATCCGGCAATGTATTCATAGGACCCTTGATTTATGTATGTAACTCTAATTAGTTTTGTTAATCATGTCGAATGCTTTTAATTACCTTGTTTTAAATTGGATTTCTCATGCAAACGATTTAACTATTTTGTATTAACTTATTTCCAAAACGTTGTTGGATTCATGGAATTGCTTATTTTTGGGCTAAATCTAGTTGCAAAATCTTATGAATGGTTTGGGCTTGAGGCCCAAATGTGACATCGGATATAGGGCGTTACAAGCAATACCGAATAGGCACATCGTGCACACTGAACGAGCATTTTTTCGTTTGATTTAGCGCCTAAACAGGCGTTCTGCCACAGCTGATTTTTCCAGCTTCTTTAAAAACGGCCGTTTAACAATAAATTTAGTTCAAAAATCCATGCTGAACGGGGCCCTAAATCCACATGCCAAGTAAGATTTATCCGACGAATGTCAGGAGAAACCATTCAATATTGATGAACATTCAATCACAAAAAAATTGTCAAAAAAGTGATTGTTATGCTTTGTTCATTAAATTATTTATGTTTTCCATTTTTATGGGATTTAAATTTTGTGCATATTTTTCTATTTATTCAAATATAAATATAAAACTAAAATCTTCCAATTATATAAAAACTATTCGTATTCGAATATATTTTGCCTAGAATAATGCATGCTACCCAACTACCCAAGACCTAAGTGTATATGAATTCAGATCCAAAATAAGCGATAAATAGACCAAAAAGTTGGGCTATTTTGAGAAAGAAATAAGCCCAATAATTACCAGATAGGCCGCGGTTTCTTCCTTTTCTTCGCCAACAAGACAACTATAAAGATCTCCCTCTGTATCTCCATTTCCCCCTATTCTCCCTGCTTTCTACGATTTCTCCGACTCATTTCTCGTCTGAAATCAGTGTTGTTCGTCGAAATCCGTCACCGATGGCGACCGCTATGGTAGAAGATTCGAGCTTTGAAGAAGACCAGCTTGCTTCAATGACCACCGATGATATCATCCGAGCTTCCCGTCTTCTCGATAATGAGATTCGAATTCTCAAGGTCCTTCTCGATCCTTGATCTCTCTCTCTCTCTCGCTATTTCTTTCTGTTATTATTTGATTCGTTTTCTTTAAGGTTTTTGTTCCGGTTTTAGGGATTTTTAATCCTCGACCATCAATTTTAATAAATGTCGTCTTTCAATTACTCGATGTTTGTTGGATTTTAGTTTTGGATGTTGGTTAAACCTAATTAATTATTAGAAATAAGGGAATGTTCTTTAGTTTAATGGTAGATTTTATGGTTTTATTAGATTGAGAAATCTTGATGCTTGAAGCTGGACAATATTCTTTTGCACCGATTTTTTTTTTTCTTTCGGAAGAATGTAGCAATATTTAGCGTGAATTTTCTGATTTTTTAATTCGTTTTTGGGAGTAAAGGAGGAGATGCAAAGGTCAAACCTCGAGTTGGATTCATACAAGGAAAAGATTAAGGAGAATCAGGAGAAGATTAAGCTCAACAAGCAGTTGCCTTATTTAGTTGGCAACATTGTTGAGGTAAAATTTGCTTCATTTTCCTTTCCCTTCTTATTCTCTAGCCTTGTAGAACTTCTATGTTATATTTGTGTTCCAGTAATCTTTTATTTATTTTGTACTGGTATATGTGATTCTGAATTTAAACGTCCTCAGAAGAGTATTCAAAGGGGGTAGTAGATGAATAATGAGCCATTACTGATGTAATTTTATCATAGATATGCAACCATATGCTTTCTATGTTACGGTGTGAGTTCCGGATATGGAAATGTGCCTGACGTGATTTTTAGGGTTTTTTAAAAAGAAGTTTCATGGAGTTTCATATTCCATACCCATATCCGAAAATATGTTTGACACCAGTACTTGTACCAGTAAAATGAAGAGTAGGAGTCGCACAGTGTCTACTTGGATGGAGTGACATAGTTTGCTTGGGTGCTTTAATTTTAATTATTCTTTTCTTTTAGATATTGGAGATGAATCCTGAGGATGAGGCAGAGGAGGATGGTGCCAACATTGATCTAGACTCACAAAGGAAGGGTAAATGTGTTGTGCTGAAAACCTCTACCCGTCAGGTAATGGCAGATCATGATTTCTTATCTGCTACTTGTAGGGGAATTCGATGTTCTGTTATGTTTTCCCCTATTGGAATTAGTTATCAAATATCAATTCAACATTTTTTTGAATATTGTTGAAACAATAATTGGTTTCATCTTGACTTGTTTTTAATTTACTACAGACCATCTTTCTACCTGTAGTTGGACTTGTTGACCCTGATAAATTGAAACCTGGTGATTTGGTTGGGGTCAACAAAGACAGCTACTTGATATTGGATACTTTACCATCTGAGTACGACTCCAGAGTAAAGGCTATGGAAGTTGATGAGAAGCCAACTGAGGATTACAATGATATTGGTGGCTTGGAGAAGCAGGCAAGTTTTTTAAATTCACACTGCCCCTTTCTGTGAATATCATTTCATAACTATTATTCTAATGTTTAATGCTGTTTTACTGATGCTTGTTCCTGGATCAGATCCAAGAACTAGTTGAGGCCATTGTGTTGCCCATGACTCATAAAGAACGGTTTCAAAAGCTAGGTGTTCGCCCCCCTAAGGGAGTGCTCTTGTATGGACCTCCTGGAACTGGAAAAACATTGATGGCTCGTGCTTGTGCAGCACAGACTAATGCCACATTTCTGAAGCTAGCAGGTCCCCAACTGGTTCAGGTATGAAGGGTTGTATCCTTTTTCAGCCTACTTTTGTATATTTGGACCCTGTCTACTCCCTTCAATTCACATCGCAAATATTTTTTTTTGCCGCACTCCTCGCTTCTTGGTTAATAAAACATTACAGAATATTTGTAGCAAAATAGTTTATTATTTAACAGCATTATGTTGTGCTTTTATATCAGCTTGCCTATTCTCTATATTAACCAAATCGTACTGCATGTAGATGTTCATTGGAGATGGAGCAAAACTTGTCCGTGATGCTTTTCAGCTTGCAAAAGAAAAATCTCCATGCATCATTTTTATAGATGAAATTGATGCAATTGGCACAAAGCGTTTTGATAGGTAATGCCATATCTTAATTTCTTCTGAAGCAGATTTGTTGAGGCTGGTAGTGGCATTTATTTGTGGATAGAACCACTGATTCTTGATCTGGCTGTTATCATTTGCAGTGAGGTGAGTGGAGATAGGGAGGTTCAGCGAACAATGTTGGAACTGCTCAACCAGCTTGATGGCTTTAGCAGTGATGAACGCATCAAGGTAGCATGATTTTTTTTTTGGTTATTTATTTGCTAAAACATAAGCGATCTGTTTTAATTTAATGAATGTATTGTAGGTCATAGCAGCAACTAACCGAGCTGATATCCTTGATCCCGCTCTGATGCGTTCTGGTCGATTGGATCGAAAAATTGAGTTCCCACATCCCACTGAAGAAGCAAGAGCTCGAATCCTTCAGGTATGGCTTTCAGTGTGGCTGCTTCTGCGGATTCTATCCGGGGCTGAACTTTACCGAATACTTCCATTGGTTTTGTAGATCCACTCAAGGAAGATGAACGTTCATCCAGATGTCAACTTCGAAGAACTTGCTCGATCTACAGATGATTTCAATGGAGCGCAACTGAAAGCTGTTTGTGTGGAGGCCGGCATGCTAGCACTTCGCCGTGATGCAACTGAGGTGCAGTTCTAATCTTCTAGGAGTTTATTTTTCTCTTTTGGGGGGAAGAAACATTTAATATGCGTGCAGATCTGCAGTTGGTTGTATTGGATTGACTTGTGAACATGTAAATAATTAGGGTTTGGTTGTGTTTGATAGGTGAATCATGAAGACTTCAATGAAGGTATCATTCAGGTGCAAGCAAAGAAGAAGGCAAGCCTAAACTACTATGCTTGATCAGAGAGCATTTCGCTGCGAGAGAAGGTCTAGCACATGGCATAATGCTCTGTTGATATGCGTACTCGACTCTGCCCAATTGTATTGTGTTAGGTTTTTACTTCGTTTGCAGTTTGTTTTAGTATTTAAAAACTGATATGCTTCTATTTGAATCTTGTTATACTCGACGCAGTTTGGCAAAAAAAAAGTAAAAAAGAAATTTAGTCGGGACATCTTGAAATCCAACTCTTTTACACTTGTTTCTGGAAGAAGAAAAAAAACTTCATTAAAAGGGATGACTGCATTTTGGTATCTACTTTTGCCATTTCTGTTGCGTTGCGTGGTATCCATTTTTTTTTGCAATTAGGTATTTAATTTTTTCATAATGATGACACTAGGTATCTAATTTTTTTAATGGTGCAATTGGGTACGTATCTTTCAGTGGTGCAATTAGGTTTAACTTTTTTTTTTGTTACAAATAGGTGTCTAATTTTTAGTATAATTTTTTGAATCCGCAACACATTATCCTTCTAATTAAAGTTATTAAAATTATAAATATGAATCCGTAATTAAATGTGTAATTAAAAATATTAGTTACCTCTAGTCAAAAAATATTAATTACCTAGCTACAACAAGGAAAACAATTACGTAATTAATTACACAAAAAAATTGGGTATTTAATTATACAATTAAAAAATAGGTCTTTAATTACAAAAATATTGATTGAAGTTGGGTACCAAAAGAATATATCAAGGAAAGGAGAATTTTTGTATAATATAATGTATTGTGGTTTAATGATAAAGAATAAAATTCTGAAAAAAGTATATTAGATTAGAGTACTGAATTGTACGTAAATATTAAAATCATGTGTAGATTTGTGTCTCATTTTATATAGATTTTGTTTGATTTTTAATTTTGTAATTTTTTTTTGTTTTAATATACTAATCAAATATATTGATTAGGAATATCTAAAATTAAATAAAATCTTTTGTTTGTGTTTGGATAATCAACAACAAAAAGAGACGCACAACATAAAAGTTAAAGGCCCAATCGATTGAACGAATATTGGAGCAGTAGCATTCTGCAGTGAGACTCCAAATATTGCCGTTGAACTCCAATCTCCCTTCCACCATCTGCGCTATGAAACTTCAGGGGCTAATATAAACAGCTCCACCATCCCCCGACGGTCCGATTTACCGGATCGGTTTGAGCGAAAAACCCTACACTGCCGCCGCCTCCAATCCTTCTAACGGATAAGTTTGCAGTTGGAAACCCAGCTATGAGAGTGAACCGGGCGAGAAGAAACGGAGTGGCCCGCCTTCCTCTTCGTGTTTCCCCTCCTCCTTTAATCCACCGCGTCACGGCAGCCGTCAACGCCATTTCCTGCTGGTACTGCGACCTAAAAATCTACGCCCTCAACGAACCTCTCTTCCGGTTCGGTCGAAAGCACGCCTCGATTTTCAAACTCTGGTTCTCTATCGGGACTGGTTTCGGCCTAGCGGCACTCGTTGGAGTCACTTCGATTCTTATCTGGCAACTATTCATTAGCTCCGATACCCGGTTAACCAACCTTTTCGGTTCCCTCTTGTTCGGGTTTTCTCCTTCTTTAAGAATCTCATTGTCCGATGCCGGATATTTATTCATCTCCACTTTGGTCTCCGTTTCTGCCCATGAATTTGGCCACGCTATCGCCCTTGCAAGGTCAATTTCTGTTTAATTGATTGCATTGAAAACATATTTGATTATTAAAGTTGAAATTTTGAGTTTCAAGGTTAGGTTTTTCTCATGTTTGTTACTATAGGTGAAAAAGCAGTGAGGGAATACAGTTGGAGTACATTGCAGTTTTTCTTGCGGTTCTATTCCCTGGTGCACTAGTTGCTTTTGATCACGATTTGCTGCTGGCGTTGCCTCGGTTATCTGCTCTTCGCGTATATTGTGCTGGCATTTGGCATAATGCAGTGGTAATCTCACAAATTTTTATTGAGTCTTTCATGCTTAGATGATATATCGGCTTAGCTTTGTAGTTGGATTGCAAACACTTTGTTTCGACAAACCATGGTGCAACCGTGCAAAGCTGGAATTTTGAATCCGTTTACGTTTAGATGATTTCTTGATCTGCTTAGGGTTAGTTTAGCATTGTAGTTGGGCTGCAAAACACTGGTTTTTCCAACCATGGTGCAAAACTGAAATTCTGAATCCATTTACTTATTGCATTGTCATTGTGGTTAAAATTAGAGTTTGAAAACCTTACTGTAATGGCGAAACTCAGCTTAATCTAATGCACCTCTAACTTTTACTTCTCCCCCTTGTAGTTCTGTGCACTTTGTGGATTGTTGTTGTTCCTGCAGCCGGTGATCTTGTTTCCATTTTACATACAGGCCGAGAGCCCTTTGGTATTGCACTGCTAGTTTTACTTGTTTCATTTCGTTTTACTCATTTTATTCTTAGATTCGAAACATTAATGTTGATGAGCTTGACTTGATTTATCTTTCTACTGTCTTGAATAGGTATTGGGCGTAGCATCACCGTTATCTGAGTTTTTGTCTCCTGGGGATGCTATAGTTTCATTGGATGGTGCAGGCATCCATGATGTACAAGATTGGGTTGATATGACTGTTCTATTGGATAAAAAGATACTTCAGAATTCGAGTGACTTCCATTATTTTAAAGGTTTTGGTGCCGTAGATAGCAGAAAAGGATACTGTGTGCCTAATGCCTTGTTGGAAGACAACATGAATGTTCAATTGGCCAAAAACCAATCTGTTTGTCCTTATGATTTCACGGCATTTGTGAAAATTCACTGCTTTGATCAGAGTAAATCTGTCAATATGGTTGATGAAGATGGCGATCTTGGAAGAACAGAAAATGAGCTCTGTTTGAATACAAAGGATATTGTCAATCTCGAAAAATGTGATGGAGGGGGGAAAGTAATGAAAAACGGAAGCAGATGTATGTGTTCTGAGGTAAACTTTTATCTTCAGAAGCATGAATTAGCCTTTTTCCTCAAACTTGCTTCAAAATGATGCTTGGAGTATATTATTGACCACAGCCTTGTTTCTCAATGCCTGTAGGATGAGTCTTGCTTAAGTCCGGTTCAGTTTCCGGGTTTGATGTGGGTCGAGATTACTTATTCAAGGCCCTATTCAACCGAATGCTTACAATTTAAAAGTTCCAGTTTAGATTCCAACACTTCTGATGCTGTAGAACAAACCTGTGGTGGAACTTTTGTTTTTGTTGGTGATGTGATATCAATGGCGCATTCAGTCCAGTTGACTGAATATCGACCTCGGTGGGGATTTTTTCTCGGAAAGTATATTCCAAATAACCTAGAAAAGAGCTTAATATGCACATTCCATGTTTCTTTAGCATTGGTTCTTCTCAACAGCTTGCCGGTAAGTACCACGTTTTCACTTCATAGAAAATTTACCTTCTGTTCTGGCATATTCTTTTCCGCTTCCATTGCATTGCCGTTCATCACGCTAAACAAAGATATAAATTGCTAATGAAGGTTAATGTTAAAATGTCAGATTAGGGAAACAAATTTATTTTTATGGTCTATAAGTAGATTAGGGATTTTATCACTGAAGTAGAGGAGTTCCTTGCATAACCATTTTTATTTTACTTCCTGGTCAACATTTATGTTGCTCACGCTCCCATGTCCATACTCCATACCCAATTATCTATCAGAGGACGTGTTTGGATTTTCTGTACTAATCTAACCCTTTTTTTTTTGTTTAGGTATATTTTCTAGATGGTGAATCGATTTTGGAAGTTGCTTTGTCCCACTTCACACCATTGAACTCAAGAAAAAGAAGAAAAGTTCATCAAATATGTGTTGTGGGAGGTACTTTCATTTCAGTTCTGGCCTTCCTGAGGATCTTGTTTATCAATGTCTTCTAATATTATTATGTTATACGAACTTAGAACTAAACTCGGTCGGTTCATTCAGCTAAACTTCAAGATTTCAGGTTTTTGAATCTTGATATTTGTATTTTCGAAGTTGTAACATTACTATGTACCAAGATAAATTTAGTATGCACGTTCCATATTCTTTCCCAGACTTGAACATTAAGTTAAAAAAGAAATGGAAAGATTTTAATCTTTCCATTTCTGATGACTGATTTGTAATAGTAAGTGTACGTGTTGATCAAGAAATAAAGTAATGAATGAGATGGTTTCAGCGTTGAGCATTAACTCCTCACTTTTATTGTTGAACTTAGGTTTAATACTCAATTTAGTCCCCAACTATACATGTTTTCAATTTTGGTATTTATTTATTTTCTCTCAAAAATGGTGTCTAATCTATAATTTTTTCCTTCAATTTACCCCTATAGACCAATTTTTTTTTTTAAAAAAAATTGCTGGCCAAAAACGATGAATAAAAACCCTTTGTACCTTTTTGGCATTTCTACGTATGTCTCAACATTAAAAATTTTGGGTTTTGAGTTTAGAATTAGAGTTTAAAGTTTATGGTTTAAAAATTAGGGTTAGAGTGTAAGATTTAGATTTTTAGTGTTGGATATACCTAGGACACTAAAAAGGACAGAATTTGTGTTCGATACGTGTTTGTCTGAATGCCTGTCATGAAAGAAGATGAAGACGACGAACTTGCAAAATGGAACCTGCACGTTTGGAGAAGACTGGACCAACATCAAAACCAAGTGCTTTTGGGCCACCATAAAAAAGAAGTAATTTATAAACCAATATTGATATGGTTGTTTGCTTCCTCTACTTTCTTCGGCATTGAGGATATTAAAAGAAAAAAAGTATGTTTCATAGAAAGATGTGGCTTGAAATAAAAATGTGTGGTTTGGCATGCTATGTACGTGTATGACATCTGAATTGTGAATTTTTATGTTTGATATGCTATGTGATTTGTGAACCATGTAAAAGTTGATGACTTGAATTATAAATTGAATGATGTATGGATTATATACATTTATGTTTCATATGCCTAATGTCATATATGTGCACTTTGATGGAAATGATAATTGTATTTAATTGCATTAGATGCCTTGTATTCTAAATGAAGAACATGAAACGAGATTGAACTACTTGCACAATATGCCATGAATTTCTATGGAAACTATGTTCTAAATGTTGGATTGTCAAATTATGTGATAAAGCAATGCTCTAATGTGAACTATACTGTGTTTCAAACATGTTTGGTGCACAAATTCGCAAATTTACGAATATGAATATGTCATAGGTATTTGATGTACAAATAACTTAGTGTCCTTGGTTGTTAGTCAAGCCTCATATACAATTGGTATGTCATAGGGTCTATAGCACTTGTATACGGGTTATTAGACTTCAGTTTTGACGAGGAGAAATGATAAATAATGATGCATCGTATCAAAATTTAGCGAAGAGGCAGGATCGGAGTATCTGTAGGTTACTAACTAACCATTGAGCTAAGTGATAAAATGAATTGAATAAAATATATTCTTGATAACGAATTTCGAATGATGTAAAAGATGTAAAGCGTTATATGTTACGAAATCTTGAATTACCTTGATGTCATGCTATTCAGTGTAAATTATATAGTTCTATTGCCAATGATGTTAAACTGATTATTAAGCAAACTGGATTAATTGATAAATTATGATTCTAGGCAATGTTGAGAACTATGTACCCTAATGCTATGAGATGTCAATAGTGTTATGATAATTATTGCGTTTATGTATGAAAATTATTCATTCAAGTACTTGGTGTAAATGTATTAAAGACTACCTCACTAAATTATATAAGTGGATAATATTCATTTTAGGAGACATTGGTTCAATCGTTTTGTCTGTAAGGTGTGTGTATTGTCAATGAGTTAAGAATATGTATGAACAAATACTACCTTGTAATCAGGGATGGAGCCAAGATTTGGAGTTGGGGGGCAAAACATAAATATTTAAAAGTGGGGTAAATCATAAATAAATTAATTTAAAAAAAAAATAATATAGGAAGACAAAGGTGAAAAAAAATCTTGGGGTAGAAGACAATCGCCTCACCCCACCCCTATATAGCTCTGTCTCTACTTGTAATCACCTTTAGACTATTCAAAAATAATTTACTCGTTGTTTGTTTAATTGCTTGGCGTAGGTGATCGATAGTTTTCGTGGTTTAGGATTGTGATCACAAGTCAAATTCCGAGAATTCAGTATAAAACTGCTGGAATTGTGGCATGGCAAGTCATTGAGGTCTTGAGGAATGTTAAGTTTAAGATTTTTAGCATAAACCCTCGATTTTGATTAGTATTTTATTAGATTTTATAATGCTTTGTATAATTAGGATGATATAGTAAAGGCTTAAATGAAAAATAAGTACTTAAACTATACCACTTTTGAATTTTAGGTCCCTAAAGTATTTTTTTTTGGCAAAAATAGGTGCCTAAAGTTTCAAAAGTTATAATTTTAGGTGCCCAATAGTTAACTGTTGTTAAAAAAATCATTAACCAATAAAATTTGACACGTGTCATATTTTAATTTATCATTTCTTTTAATTTATTTTTTGTTTTTAATATTTTTTTTTAAAAATCTTGAAATTCTGAAAATTTCTAAAATAGTCCACAAATCCCCACATCTTTACCGCTGCCGCCGCCGATCGTCGTCACCGACTCCACCCATTCGGTCGCTCGACTTAGCCTCGGTGATGCTCAACTCGATTCGGTGGAGAATGTTTTCCTTGATCCGGTGGCTCCGGTTGCTCAACCTTCCCTCGATGCTCTCATGGCCTACCTTGATGGAAAGTTTGCTAGCATGGACACTCGTTTTGCCGTCATGGATGCAAGGTTTGATTCTCTTGATGCTCAAGTTGCCTCTATTGAGAACCGTCAAGCTTCGATGGATATGACCTTACCGCGTTTCATACTAAATGACGTGGTCATGCTCTTGGAGATGATCATGAGAAAGATGAAGACGAGGATGATGAAGATGAGGACGCTCCTTAGGCTTTTGCATCTCATTCATATCATATTAGGGTTTGAGTTTTATGCACCTATGTTCTTATTTGAATTCCTATGACTTTATGTTTATGATTTGGTTTATATTTTTAGGTTTAAGTTAGATTTTATTATGTTGCTTTGAATATTGCTTTGAATTTTAATGATATCTATATTGTTTAAGTATATTTGGAATTATTGTGCTTTATCCTTGATTGTCCTATTGATTTTGATTTAACAAAAATGAGAGAAGTATGTGATATAAAATTTTCAAAATAAACTATCTTTTATCCTTAAAGAAAGGAGGAGTGATTTCAAAAGACTTAAAAAATTATTTTGGTTTTGTTATATCAAAAAGGGGAGATTGATAAACCTAAAATTAATTTTGATATAACAAGGACTAATTTGTAAAAAGGATAAATTTTTAAATACTTGTTTTACTCACTAAATTTGTAAAAAGTGATTTCCAAATCTTTTCATTTAATATTCCACTGTTGCCTTGTCAGTTTTATTGGAACCATAAGTTTGAAAACAAGTTAACACGTACCGATACCCATATAGGCGTATCGATATGGTTTTTATTGCACAACTTATCAAGATTCCTATGAGCAAAATTGGCACCGATACGATACGTATCGTACTGGTACGCTATTTAAAATACACACCGTATCGATACGGCTTCACGCGCATCGATACCCCTTTATTTGCAACGGCTATTTTCTCTTTGTCAAGTCGAGTATCGATACGCCTGACCACTAAACATTATTTATTGCGGGAAAAATGCAGCACAATGGCTCTATTCAATATCCTAACTACTCAAAGAAATCAATGAGGGGTATAAAATCAAGTCTCCAAAGCTTCAACAACAACTATTGAACAAGTCTAAAGCATTCAAGCACATATCCAACAATCTTTGAGGCTTAATTGTCAAATTCTTGTAACCCACTTGAGAGTTCATTATTGTAATCTTTTTACTCAAGTTTTGGGGTTTTAGTGAGCTTAGAATTGTGCAAACAATTAACCTTGTGAGGGATTTTCAGTTTGCTTTATTTGTATTCTCTTTGTGAGAGTTCTTAAGACTTTGGGGTATAAGTCTTAAGAGAGTTGTAAGGTTATCTCCTTGAGCCTCAAAAGGAAAACAAATCTAGTGGATTTGAAAAATCCTTAGTGTAGATAATTAAGGTAGTGTATGTAAACCTTGTTAGAATGTTGAACCACTATAAATTCTTGTTTCCCAATCTTTTTTCTTTCCAATTGCTTCCACCAAATTTTTTTATTTGCCAATTCACCCTCTCTTGGCCATTTATCTTTGATTGATCATCCCAACATAAATACACTAAATGAGATTTTTTTTTATAAATATTAAATTTAATCTTAATCCTACCTAGAGGGAAGAGGGACTCTAGGGGAAAGAAAGGGGCACTCCTAGTGGGCATAGAACTCATGACCTAAGAAAATATGAGAGAACAAAGATGAGCAGCTAGACCAACCGGCTAAATGTGCTTCCTTCACTAAATGGTAATCTCATCGTACGCTAAAGAGACATTTGATATTGGATTGGCTAATATATGTAATTTGATTTTATTACATGAAAGGTACATGATTGCTATGGTCTTAAGTACTAATTTGATGTATGCTAGATACTGGGTAATAAATTATGCATTTGAGGGTATCTTGAGTTAAAAAAAAATCAAGTTTTACATTACAAGTGTATGGTTTCGAAACCATTAAGCTTGGTATCAAAACCTTGAGGACAGAATCGAATTGGTTCTAAATTAGACCAAAGGTTTCTAAACTTTTAGGAATAGTTTCGAAATCTTGACTTAAATTTTGATTTCTTATATTTTAGTCACTAATTAGCAAGTGTTTGCTTGAAAGGTTGAATTAAATTTTAGATAAGTAAGTATTGTTTCATAATTGGACTTGGAAATATCTTAAGAGTACTGACAAAATGTATTATTTTCTAAAACCTCTAATTTTTTAAATTTATTATTTAATTCTTAATCTTTTGAAAAATTTCAAATTGGTCTCTATTCAATAAATGATGATCGTTGTACTTCATAATGGAATGTTATTGTTTCTTTGAAGTGTTTGTGGTGTTTGATTCTGATTCGATTTAATTTTAGTTTAGTCGTTGTGACACTTCTTACTTAATTTCCAACTAAGCTGATTTAGGGGTGTTACTTTTTCTCTCTACATTCGCTTTCTTCTTTCTTGTTTTTCTCTTTGTTATGGCTGACGGCGACATCATCATTGGTGTTTGTCGCCGACCATCAATACTCTTTGTTTTTTTTTTGTTTTCTTATTTCTCATTTTGTTTCTCCTTTATTTTTAATTTTTAATAAGAATAACTATGTCTTTATGGTATGTTTTCCTCTACCTTTTGGCACGTTTTTGGTATTCTTTATCGGTCGTTTGACTGTTCTTTTCGTTTATTTTATTCTCATGGTTGGATTTGACTTTTATTCAGCTGATTAATATGACACTTATTTGTTATCCTATTGATCTTTCCTGTTTTGGACACTCTGATTGGATTTGGATACGCGGTTTGTGTCTGTGGATAGTTTTCTCACAATGATCGACTCTGATTGTAGTTGTCGGTGGTCCTTCAGTAGTTTGATCATTTTTTTGTAGTTTGTTTGCTGATGCAATCAAATATGTTCATATATATCTTTTGTTCAAGTCTTTTATTTGGAGTTTTGAACTTTTTCTTGTTAGTCTTTGTATGATCTCAAGTGGCTAATTTCTAGTGTCAATATTGTAAAAAAATATTCAAATTATTGTTCAGTTTACGACTATGATTGTAAATCCTCAATATAATTTTAAATATTTACTCTTCTTAATAAAATTAGCTGCTTTCGTAAAAAAATGTGAGTCAAAGCGGACTAATTAAATGTAAAGAGTTTGGATGGGATGGGACGTAGGGGTGAGCAAAACTCGACTCGAAAAAACTGAAATTTTATACTCAACTTGAGGCAAAAAAAACTCGACTCGTTTTGACTCGACTCGAAATTTCATAAACTCGACTCGAAAAAATTTCAAATAAAGTTTGATTTGTAAATGAAAATACGAATAAATCGAATAACTCAAAATTTTTAATAATTAGTGAATTTATTTTTAAGTTAGAGTCGAGTCCCTCAACTTTTCCTGATATACATAAGCCGATATAAAAAATACAACAAAATATATGTCATGTGTGAAAAAAATATGAAGAAATATATATATGCACAACTTATATGATTAGAGAAAGTAGTTTAAATTAGAATCAAACTGTAGCATAATATGATAAATAATTATAATTAAATTTGTATAGAAACTCGAAAACTTGACTCGAATTTCATAAACTCGACTCAAATCGAAATTTTTTTAAATAAATGTTATGACGCATCAACTCGAATAACTCAAAAATTTTTAACTCGACTTGACTCGATCTAACGATCACCCCTAGTAGGATGAATGTTAAAATCATAGGAGCATTGCATTCAAGTGGTTTCTTTGGATGTTGGTAAAACATTTATAAGACAGGGAATCGTATCTACATAATCTTCTACCTTTTTGATGTTTTTATTTATGTGCCTATATTAAAAATTAAGTTTAGAGTTGATGCTTTATGGTTAAAATTTAAAAAATTTAAAGTAAGGTGTGTTTTTAGTATGTAAAAGGTAGGATTTAGGATTTAAAAATTAAGATTAAGACTAAATTTAATTTTTAATATTTTTTAATATTATGATACAAAAAGAACAGCAAAAATGGTAGATATAATTTTTGTCCTTAAAACCACACACATTAGAACTTTCCCCCTCTCCAGCTTTAATAAAAAACTTGGGCCCAACACGCAACCTCCAACGTGCAATTTCTCTATCACTCTTCTCTCCTGCTCCTGCGCCAAAAGCTAAGGTCTCCTCCGCCACTCACCCATCAATCCCTTTCCTCAAATCACACCATTCCCATTCTTCAAATTTCACAATCCAGAGATGCAATCGAGTATTCGATCACATTCATCGCAGACGACAATACTCGGATTTAAATTGCGGTTCCATACATATTTAAGTTTGATTGTAACACATACCCATATTTGTTAAATCATCAGGCTAAGGAGTTGTTAATGAAGAAATTTCACTTGTTTGTACAAAATCTAAACATGACCTGGACCCTGTATTGATCATAACAAGTAGCTATAAAGACTAATATTATAAGGATTTATATCTGGCGGCAGAAACTTTTAATTTTCACAAGCGCATTACTTTTAGAATTTATGATATAGGGTAGGGGTTTAAAATTTAGGAGCAATGATTACAATTTAGAGGTTGGGTTATGATTTATAATTTAGAGGTTGGAGTTAGATTTTAAGATAATATATCGAGAATTTAAGTTTTAACCTATAAAATTTAAATTCAAACCCTAAACTATAAATTATATTCACAATCAATAAATTTTAAACTACTAAACTTAAACCCCTAAAATCTAATCTTAAAATTAAAACGTTTTGCGAAAACTAAAATTTTTTACCGTCTATACACCAAAATGTTATTCATATTATAATATATATAAATTCTTTAATACTAACTTCACACGTTAAGCATCTGAAAATGAATTAATAAGAAAGAGGGTTCCAGGTGGAGAGAAAAGGACCATTCTTTCCCCAGGCAATGCCACAAGCAGCAAAGTAAACTCCAGCTCCGACAGTGAGTTAAATAGACAATACTGTTTTTATTTAAACAAAGATTTGTAGACTCAAGTTTAGGTTAAGCTAACAAGTTAACTGATGATGAGATCAAGAATTTTAAAGTTTCAACAGAGATTTGTGATGACAGGATGAGCAAATTTTGGACAAAAAGAACTGGGTTTTCCTCGTATTTGGCGGCAGAAAGCAATTACAAAACCAGTAAGAATAAGATTTACTGGGAGTTATGTCAAATCTGTTAAAAAAAAATGAAGGAAACAATCAATTCTCAACACCATTTTCATTGCTTTGGAAATTCCAACAGGTGCAGGACCCCACAGCTTTGATGGTGATAATGGCATTATTATGATGGTTTGTATCATTTTCTCTTGAAATTCTCATCATTTTTCAAATGAACCAGGGAGACCTCAGTCGTCATTTTATGATGTCTTTAAAGAATGCCCATTTCTAGACTCAATCTCTCAGTAACTCATTTTACACCCTTTTCTTCTCTCTCTCTATCTCTGGAGAAATTTGTATATAAATGCATGACACTTTCTTTGCTTTCTCCACTCGGCTCATAAACTTCAAATCTTTTCTTCGTATGGCTTTCGGGTGAGTACCTCTTGTTGGAGAAGCAGGGCACGTGCAAGTTTCCATGTTAGATGTTATCCTAAGTGAACTTTGCACGTGCTCCCCTTCTCCACCATGAGTTCCTCAGCTTTTTTCTCAGTCTCTCTCGCTCATTGGCGACTGCAGTCTTCAGTGCAAGTTTCCATGTTACATGTAAGTATGTATTTATTCGAGTCCTAAATGAAACTGCGGTTAGGTTGGTTATACTATGTTTGCACAATAGCAAGAACCACCCAGGTTTATCATGAATTTGCAGGGTAGATATTCTGAGAACATGCAGGTCTTGAAGTTATATGTGCATGTCAATTTTGTCTAAGAAAAATGAACAGTTATGTTTGTCAATTTTGTCTATATATACTGCACGAAATCGATGAAAGTAATTTAGAAAAAATAATAAAAATATGTTCAATTTTATTTAGGGTAGATATCAAACATGAAAATTTACTTTTAAAAGAAGAAAGAAATTTTGACTGAACAGGATTATGATGCAATGCAACAGGATGATGATGCAAGAGTGCTGTACGGAGCATGTAATGAAAGTTTGATGCTGAAGAGGAAAAACACGCTCGGTTCGACCGTCCCATATTGTCAAAGAAACCAAAGCACAAATGGCGTAAGTAGTTATATAAAAATGGTAGTCAAAAGCTTAAAATGAGTGTTTTCTGCAAGCAAAAGTGGCAGCACCTGGGCTTCATTACTTTGCCTTTGAAAATTGAGGGATAAGATGAGCCAATTGAATGTTGGGAGTCGGAATAAGATGAAGAGATAGAAAATTGAAGTTTTTTTTTTTCCTTGTTTTGCTGAACCTTAAATTGCAAGCAATGGTAAGAACTATGAAATGATGAAAGCTTTTGGGGGTGTACTATTCGGACACGCAATGCACACATTTCGAAGCTTCTGCAAAAATGGACCAGACATACATTTGGACAATGATTTTGTCACATGCTGAAGCCTAAAAGTCTTTTTTTTTTTTTTTTTTTTTTTGGGGGTCCTCCTTGGAAGAACAAAAACATGGCAGCGAATCTCTTTGGGAAACTCTGAATCCACCTCTCTTGATTTATTGTGCCGCCTGCAAGTGCAAACTATTGTAATTTTTGTTGCAGGTTCTAAATTTCGTTTTGCATGAATGCTCACACAGGCAAGTTGTTGAAGATTACAAGTACCTAAAAAATGAAATATTAAGATAATAATTCTTTCGTGTTCTTAGAGATTCCAATTAAGGGCGGATAAAATTTGACTCCTATTGAAAAAATTGAATTATTTAATTCGATTTGAGGTAAAAAAAAGTTGACTCGTTTTTTACTCGGCTTGTAATTTTATAAACTCGAGTTAACTTGAAAAAAAATTCAAATAATATTTGAATTATAAAATGAAAATTAGTATAACTCGAAATTTTAAGTAATGGTTGATTATTTTTAAGTTTACTCAAGCAAAAAATTCTAATCGTTATTAAGTGGACTCAACTCAAAATTTGAAATAATATATTGATATTATAAAATAAAAATTATAAATAACTCAAAATTTTAATATTATAAATAATTAAAATTAAATTTATATAGAAATTTAAAACTCGAATCAATTTTTTTTTAAATAAAATTTAAATATCACATGTGAAAATATAAAAAATATTATAATTAGACTGAATATAAAAATTATTTAAATTAATGACAACTGTTTATTTGGTAACATTGTGGGCATAAATATTTGTTATAACTTTAACATTAAGCAGGGATAATTACAATTAAATTTGTAAGAAAACTTAAAAACTTTTCTCGATTTTTATAAAATTTGATAATAAAAAATTTAAAAAAAAGATTTTATTAAAATAATAAATTCAAAAAAATATATAGATAAACATACCTTAAAAATATAAAAAATAAATTTAAAAAAGCAAAGAGTATGGGCAAACATTTGTAGTAAATTTCAATTTTTAATGCAAATCTTTGAGATGGGCTGAACAAAACTTGGGACAGGTTTTTGAAATGTAATATTAAAATTTTGATAATATTATTGTAGACTTGTAGATTGTCTTCTTAGAACACACAAATTTGATTCCGAGTCATTGGAGATGTTGAGAGCACTAGTTTTATGGATTCTCCAACGCTATATGACCATGACATTGTGATTTGTGAGACTGAAACTACCCGAACTGTGAGAATGCCAAAACAATGTTTTAAATAAAAAAAAAAAAAAGAAAGGAGTTCAAAAAAACAAAGAAAGAAATAAAAAGAAATATTTTGATACACAAATTATGTAAAAAAAATTACACAACCCTTCATATTTAAGCTATCAAATTTAAAACTTAAATCTCTGGCCCTAAACCTTAAACTCTAAATTCTAACTATAAACTTTAAATTATACACCCTACACAATAAATCCTTAAAACCTAAACACTAATATAAAACTCTAAACCCTAAAATTGAAAGGCTTGTGTATTGAAGTATTTTCTTATATTTTAAGGGTAAAATTTTGATACAAACGCCTATGTAAAATTTATTTTACACGGGCCTGTATATTTATATTATAAAACTCAAATACTAAATTCTTAACTTTAATCTAAAAAATTAAATCATAATCTCTAAACCCTATATCCTAAATTCCAAACACTAACCTTAAATCATAAACCATAAATTGTGATTGTGAACTAAACTACCTTAACCCTAAAATAAAAAGACTTTTAATTTAAAAATTTAAAAAAAAATAGTTCTTCAAAATTTTTTATATAGTTATATTTTAATGATATTTGCACAAAAGTGAGATAGGAGATTAAATTTAAAGATATATTATATAGTAAGGAATTATAATTTTAAATTAGTAATTAAATTAAATTTTATGATTCAAATTTGTTTAATAAGACATTTATCATAAGAATTATGTTTTTATTAAAAATGAACCTTGAGTATTAATTAAGTTTTGTTAGACAAAATCAAATTGTGCCTTAAACTTGGCAAACGTCAAATTTGGCTCGACATTTGAACAGAAAAAATAAATGCAAAAAGTTTAACACAGTAAATCAAACTTAGGTATCAAATGCGTGTAGGCTCTTGGGTGAACGTTTGTTCCATTTTATACAAATGGGAAATTGATTTATTGCAACAGGATAGGAGTGTTGGTATTAATTTTTGATAATAATATAAAAATTTATTATTGGTTTTAGTTATATATTATATTTATTTTGCATAAAATATATAAATCATACATTTTTCTAATATTAGCTGAAAATTTTATTTTTAACTATTGTTTGTATATCAAATAAATAATGAGTAATTATTCTATGCACGGAGGATGAAAAAAAAGTTTTTACAATCGGGTTAATTTTAGGAAGTTTTGAATTTAGTTTAGTGTTTAGAATTTAGGGGTTTATAGGGTAAATTTTAGAGTTTACTATTATAATTTAAGATTTAGTGTTGAATCTTAATCCATAATCCTACTACTATATCCCCTAATCTCTAAACCCTAGATTATACACCATAAACCTAAACTATAAACTAAATTCATAAAAAAATTTGACAAATATTAATTTTAATTTTAATCCTACCTTTTTTTTAGAAAAATAACTCTTGAAGAAAAAATGAGGCTACTCTTAATGAGTCTATAACCCATAACCTAAAAGAATATGGGGAAACAAAGATGATCAGCTTTGTCAACTAACTAAATGTGCTTATTAAATCCACAAATTTTAAAACTATGTAGTTTATACAAACTTTTTTTTACCATCAATACATATAATAATTTCTCATAAATAATTGTACATTTTAAATTTGATCCAAACTACACAAATAAAAAAAAAAAAAAAAAAAACCTCTTTTGTTTTATTCATCGAACCACAAAACCTAGCCCAAATAAATACTAGAAATTCAAGACTAAAACCCAACGGGAACAAACAGTTGCAATAATCCAAGCCCAGTTGATCCCAAGTTCCTTGGGTTCTTTTCTTACCTTAATTGTGTGTCTTCGATGGGAAACCAACACGATTGCTGCTTGGTGTCTAGGATAAGCATTAGTGCGTTCTATCGACTGGTTGGTCCAAGTGATAAGTAATTTTATATCGTTTAAGTAGGTTTCGAGTTTAAGATTTTGTACATACAAAAAAAAATTATTGAAAAACTCATCCATCAAAACAAAGTGTGTGATGCGGGTCAGTCTGAATTAATTAAGATAAAATCCTAAAAAATCGAAAAGGCAAAAAAAATCTTAACTTTTTCTATCGTTCAATTTTTCGTTCGTATTAATTTTGTTTAAAACAAGGGATTCCTATGGTTGAGATTTCATCGTTGACAAAAAAAGATCTCTGTATTTCGTTATTTCGCAGGTGGAGCGACTCTAATGAGAACGTACTGGGAACAAGCTGCTGTGCTTGCTAGCCATGTAAAATTTATAGTTTTTTTTACAATGACAACTAAATTTTTATTAAAAATATAGAAAAATATCACCAATACAACTCGTAGGGACTAGTCCACCAAAATCCCATACAAAAACCCAAAGGTGCAAAGAAAAGTAAATACTTCTATAGAGATTAGTATACCGTCAAAATTCAGAAGCCTTTCTGAATCTCCTTGTCTCTATCCAAACGAGATGCTTTACAGGGTTAAAAAAATGAGTGGTGAGCGAACCAAACTATCAGGCAGATTGCTCCGCTACCCAGGTCTGATTACATCGACAAACAACCATAAACCGAGTGGGGATCTATCTTTCTATGACCACCAACATAATCATAATCAGAAACTAGCACCGTGAAGATCTTTGTACGAGCACCAAACTATTGTTAAGGCATGTTGAAATCATGCCAAAACTACAGATGAAACAAACCACAAGAAAAACAAGGAAAAAGCGTGCCACAAGGACAAAGGGAACGCGTGCCACAAGGGCAAAGATTCTTATTAAAAATATAAAAAAATAATGAACCCCGGTGATCGACAACCAATACTAAGATTTATTACCGACTACCAGTCAAAGAAACAAGAGAAACAAGAGGCTGCGACGCTAAAGAGTAGAGAAAAAATTAAAATAAAAACAGATTGAAGATTACATATCCTAAGAAAAAGATGAAGGCAAAAAATAATAGAAATTTTTAACGAAAAAAACTTATTAGGGTAAAATACCTAAATTATCACTCAACTTTACTCTTTGATCTATTTTGGTCACTGAACTTTCAAAACGATCAATTTACTCACAAACTTTCAACATTGTGCTTTTTTCATCACTCATCCGTCAAATGTTTAACACCGTTATAATGTGGATTATTTTTTATTTTTATTATGACATGACAATTTTATTAATATTAAATTATAAATATAATTTAAAATAAAATATCAATTTCATTCAATATTAAAAAACTCTTCTTTGTTCTCTGCAATCATTCGTCGTTGTTGGGGCCTTCGGCCACTATCGTCCGCCATCATGGGCTGCCATTGAAGTTTGAATTTCTTCAGAAGACCCAACGGGAACAAACAGTTGCAATAATCCAAGCCCAGTTGATCCCAAGTTCCTTGGGTTCTTTTCTTACCTTAATTGTGTGTCTTCGATCGGAAACCAACACGATTGCTGCTTGGTGTCTGGGATAAGCATTAGTGTGTTGTTTCAAACTGTTTTGATGGTTCTATCAACTGGTTGGTCCAAGTGGTAAGCAGTTTTTTAAAGTTTAAGTAGGTTTCGAGTTTGAGATTTTGTACATACAAAAAAAATTATTGAAAAACTCATCCATCAAAACAAAGTGTGCGATGCAGGTCGGTCTGAATTAATCAAGGTAAAATCCTAAAAAATCAAAAAGGCAAAAAAAAGCTTAACTTTTTCTATCATTCATTTTTTTTGTTCATAATAATTTTGTTTAAACCAATGATTCGTATGGTTAAGATTTCATCGTTGACAAAAAAAGATCTCCGCATTTCGTTATTTCGCAGGTGGAGCGACTCTAATGAACACGTACTGGGAACAAGCTGCTGTGCTTGCTAGCCATGTAAAATTTATAGTTTTTTTTACAATGACAACTAAATTTTTATTAAAATATAGAAAATATCACAAATACAACTCGTAGGGACTAGTCCACCAAAATCCATACAAAACCCAAAGGTGCAAAGAAAAGTAAATACTTCTATAGAGATTAGTATACCGTCAAAATTCAGAAGCCTTCTTGAATCTCCTTGTCTCTATCCAAACGAGATGTTTTACAGGGTTAAAAAAGGAGTGGTGTGCGAACCAAACTATCAGGCAGATTGCTCTGCTACCCAGGTTTGATTACATCGGCAACCAACCACAAACCGAGTGGGGATCTATCTTTCTATGACCACCGACAGAATCATAATCAGAAATTAGCACCGTGAAGATCTTTGTACGAGCACCAAACTACTGTTAAGGCATGTTGCTATCATGCCAAAACTACAGATGAAACAAACCACAAGAAAAACAAGGAAAAAGCGTGCCACAAGGACAAAGGGAACGTGTGCCACAAGGACAAAGGGAACGCGTGCCACAAGTGCAAAGATTCTTATTAAAAATATAAAAAAAATAATGAACCTCGGTAATCGACAACCAATACTAAGATTTATTACCGACTACCAGTCAAAGAAAAAGGATAAACAAGAGGCTGCGACGCTAAAGAGTAGAGAAAAAATTAAAATAAAAACAGATTGAGGATTACATATCCTAAGAAAAAGATGAGGGCCAAAAATAATAGAAATTTTTAACGAAAAAAAACTTATTAAGGTAAAATACCTAAATTATCACTCAACTTTACTCCTTGACCTATTTTGGTCACTGAACTTTCAAAACGATCAATTTACTCACTGAACTTTCAACATTGTGCTTTTTTCATCACTCATCCATCAAATGTTTAACACCGTTATAACGTGGATTATTTTTTTATTTTTATTATGACATGACAATTTTATTAATATTAAATTATAAATATAATTTAAAATAAAATATCAATTTCCTTCAATATTAAAAAACACTTCTTTGTTCTCTGCAATCATTCGTCGTTGTTGGGGCCTCCGGCCACCGTCGTCCGCCATCAAGGGATGCCATTGAAGTTTGAATTTCTTCAGAAAACCCAACGGGAACAAACAGTTGCAATAATCCAAGCCTAGTTGATCCCAAGTTCCTTGGGTTATTTTCTTACCTTAATTGTGTGTCCTCGATCGGAAACCAACATGATTGCTGCTTGGTGTCTGCGATAAGCATTAGTGTGTTGTTTCAAACTATTTTGATGGTTCTATCAACTGGTTGGTCCAAGTGGTAAGCAGTTTTATATCGTTTAAGTAGGTTTCAAGTTTGAGATTTTGTACATACAAAAAAAATTATTGAAAAACTCATCCATCAAAACAAAGTGCGTGATGCGGGTCGGTCTGAATTAATTAAGGTAAAATCCTAAAAAATCGAAAAGGCAAAAAAAATCTTAACTTTTTCTATCGTTCATTTTTTTCGTTCGTATTAATTTTGTTTAAACTAAGGATTCCTATGGTGGAGATTTCATCTTTGACAAAAAAATGATCTATGCATTTCGTTATTTCGCAGATGGAGCGACTTGAATGAGCACGTACTGGAACAAGCTGCTGTGCTTGCTAACCATGTAAAATTTATAGCTTGTTTTACAATGACAACTAAATTTTTATTAAAAATATAGAAAATATCACCTATACAACTCGTAGGGACTAGTCCGCCAAAATCCCATACAAAAACCCAAAGGTGTAAAGAAAAGTAAATACATCTATAGAGATTAGTATACCGTCAAAATTAAGAAGCCTTTCTGAATCTCCTTGTCTCTATCCAAACGAGATGCTTTACAGGGTTAAAAAAAGGAGTGGTGAGCGAACCAAACTATCAGGTAGATTGCTTCACTACCCAGGTCTGATTACATCGGCAAACAACCATAAACCGAGTGAGGATCTATCTTTCTATGACCACCGACAGAATCATAATCAGAAATTAGCACCGTGAAGATCTTTGTACGAGCACCAAACTATTGTTAAGGCATGTTGAAATCATGCCAAAACTACAGATAAAACAATCCACAAGAAAAACAAGGAAAAAGCGTGCCACAAGGACAAAGGGAACGCGTGCCACAAGGGAAAAGATTCTCATTAAAAATATAAAAAATAATGAACCCCGGTGATCGACAACCAATACTAAGATTTATTACCGACTACCAGTCAAAGAAACAAGAGAAACAAGAGGCTGCGGCGCTAAAGAGTAGAGAAAAAATTAAAATAAAAACAGATTGAGGATTACATATCCTAAGAAAGAGATGAGGGCCAAAAATAATAGAAATTTTTAACGAAAAAAAAACTTATTTGGGTAAAATACCTCAATTATCACTTAACTTTACTCTTTGACCTATTCTGGTCACTGAACTTTCAAAATTGTGCTTTTTTCATCACTCATCCGTCAAATGTTTAACACCGTTATAACGTGGATTATTTTTTTATTTTTATTATGACATGACAATTTTATTAATATTAAATTATAAATATAATTAAAAATAAAATATTAATTTCATTCAATATTAAAAACTCATCTTTGTTCTCTGCAATCATTCGTCGTTGTTGGGGCCTCCGGCCACCGTCGTCCACCATCACGGGCTGCCATTGAAGTTCGAATTTCTTCAGAAGACCCAAAGGGAACAAACAGTTGCAATAATCCAAGCCCAGTTGATCCCAAGTTCCTTGGGTTCTTTTCTTACCTTAATTGTGTGTCTTCGATCGGAAACCAACACGATTGCTGCTTGGTGTTTGGGATAAGCATTAGTGTGTTATTTCAAACTGTTTTGTTGGTTCTATCAACTGGTTGGTCCAAGTGGTAAGCAGTTTTATATCGTTTAAGTAGGTTTCGAGTTTGAGATTTTGTACATACAAAAAAAATATTGAAAAACTCATCCATCAAAACAAAGTGTGCGATGCGGGTCGGTCTGAACTAATTAAGGTAAAATCCTAACAAATCGAAGAGGCAAAAAAAATCTTAACTTTTTCTATCGTTCATTTTTTTCGTTCGTATTAATTTTGTTTAAACCAAGGATTCCTATGGTTGAGATTTCTTCGTTGACAAAAAATGATTTCTGCATTTCGTTATTTCGCAGGTGGAGCAACTCGAATGAGCACGTACAGGGAACAAGTTGTTGTGCTTGCTAGCTATGTAAAATTTATAGTTTTTTTTTACATTGACAACTAAATTTTTATTAAAAATATAGAAAATATCACCAATACAACTCGTGGGGACTAGTCCACCAAAATCCTATACAAAAACCCAAAGGTGCAAAGAAAAGTAAATACTTCTATAGTGATTAGTATACCGTCAAAATTCAAAAGCCTTCATGAATCTCCTTGTCTCTATCCAAACGAGATGCTTTACAGGGTTAAAAAAAAGAGTGGTGTGCGAACCAAACTATCAGGCAGATTGCTCCGCTACCCAGGTCTGATTACATCGGCAAACAACCATAAACCGAGTGGGGATCTATCTTTCTATGACCATCGACAGAATCATAATCCGAAATTAGCACCGTGAAGATCTTTGTACGAGCACCAAACTAGTGTTAAGGCATGTTGAAATCATGCCAAAACTAAAGATGAAACAAACCACAAGGAAAACAAGGAAAAAGCGTGCCACAAGGACAAAGGGAACGATTGCCACAAGGGAAAGATTCTTATTAAAATTATAAAAAAAATAATGAACCCCGGTGATCGACAACCAATACTAAGATTTATTACCGAGTACCAGTCAAAGAAACAAGAGAAACAAGAGGCTGCGGCGCTAAAGAGTAGAGAAAAAATTAAAATAAAAACAGATTGAGGATTACATACCCTAAGAAAAAGATGAGGGCAAAAAATAATAGAAATTTTTAACGAAAAAAAAACTTATTAGGGTAAAATACCTAAATTATCACTCAACTTTACTCTTTGACCTATTTTGGTCACTGAACTTTCAAAACGATCAATTTACTCACTGAATTTTCAACATTGTGCTTTTTTCATCACTCATCCGTCAAATGTTTAACACCGTTATAACGTGTATTATTTTTTATTTTTATTATGACGTGACAATTTTATTAATATTAAATTATGAATATAATTTAAAATAAAATATCAATTTCATTCAATATTAAAAAACTCTTCTTTGTTCTCTGCAATCATTCGTCGTTGTTGGGGCCTCTGGCCACCGTCGTCCGCCATCACGGGCTGCCATTGAAGTTCGAATTTCTTCAGAAGACCCAAAGGGAACCAACAGTTGCAATAATCCAAGCCCAGTTGATCCCAAGTTCCTTGGGTTCTTTTCTTACCTTAATTGTGTGTCTTCGATCGGAAACCAACACGATTGATGCTTGATGTATGGGATAAACATTAGTTTGTTGTTTCAAACTGTTTTGATGGTTCTATCAACTGGTTGGTCCAAGTGGTAAGCAATTTTATATCGTTTAAGTAGGTTTCGAGTTTGAGATTTTGTACATACAAAAAAAATTATTGAAAAACTCATCCATCAAAACAAAGTGTGCGATGCGGGTCGGTCTAAATTAATTAAGGTAAAATCCTAAAAAATCGAAAGGGCAAAAAAAAATCTTAACTTTTTCTATCGTTCATTTTTTCGTTCGTATTAATTTTGTTTAAACCAAGGATTCCTGTGGTTGAGATTTCATCGTTGACAAAAAATGATCTCTGCATTTTGTTATTTCGCAGGTGGAGCGACTCGAATGAGCACGTACAAGGAACAAGTTGCTGTGCTTGCTAGCCATGTAAAATTTATAGTTTTTTTTACAATGACAACTAAATTTTTATTAAAAATATAGAAAATATCACCAATACAACTCGTGGGGACTAGTCCACCAAAATCTCATACAAAAACCCAAAGGTGCAAAGAAAAGTAAATACTTTTATAGAGATTAGTATACCGTCAAAATTCAAAAGCCTTCCTGAATCTCCTTGTCTCTATCCAAACGAGATGCTTTACAGGGTTAAAAAAGGAATGGTGAGCGAACCAAACTATCAGGCAGATTGCTACGCTACCCAGGTCTGATTACATCAGCAAACAACCATAAACCGAGTGGGGAACTATCTTTCTATGACCACCGACAGAATCATAATCAGAAATTAGCACCGTGAAGATCTTTGTACGAGCACCAAACTACTGTTAAGGCATGTTGAAATCATGCCAAAACTACAGATAAAACAAACTACAAGAAAAACAAGGAAAAAACGTGGCACAAGGACAAAGGGAACGCATGCCACAAGGGCAAAGATTCTTACTAAAAATATAAAAAAATAATGAACCCCGGTGATCGACAACCAATACTAAGGTTTATTACCAAGTACCAGTCAAAGAAACAAGAGAAACAAGAGGCTGCGACGCTAAAGAGTAGAGAAAAAATTAAAATAAAAACAGATTGAGGATTATATATCCTAAGAAAAATATGAGAGCCAAAAATAATAGAAATTTTTAACGAAAAAAACTTATTATGGTATAATACCTAAATTATCACTTAACTTTACTCTTTGACCTATTTTGGTCACTGAACTTTCAAAACGATCAATTTACTCACTGAACTTTCAACATTGTGCTTTTTTCATCACTCATCCGTCAAATGTTTAACACCGTTATAACGTGGATTATTTTTTTATTTTTATTATGACATGACAATTTTATTAATATTAAATTATAAATATAATTTAAAATAAAATATCAATTTCCTTCAATATTAAAAAACTCTTCTTTGTTCTCTGCAATCATGTCGACGTTGTTGGGGCCTCCGGCCACCGTCGTCCGCCATCAAGGGCTGCCATTAAAGTTCGAATTTCTTCAGAAGACTCGCCTCAACATATTAAGTGTGAAATCGGTGACCATTTCACCAAATGACGCTCCAAAGTGCGCAAATCTCGACTGAAGCCTTTTGGTTTCCTTGTCTCTAATCTCTCTCTATCGTTGGATTGAGCCGAAACTAAAATATGTTGTTTCTGGTTTCATTCTGCTGTTGCTCACCGTTGGAATTGAAGGACGGAGGCACCAATTTTCGCGAACGAATTTCGATCGACAAGTGAGTTCTCTTTTTGTCTCTTCTTCTGATTCTTTCTCTTTTTTGGGTTTATTGGCTATTGATTTTTTCTCTTTTCTGATTTATGTTCCCTTTGGTTGATGGTATAAAAGATGATGGTTTTGGGTTGTGAGGATGAAGACTAGTAATCGGAGGTGAAAGATGGTGATTGATGAAGATAGGTAATGGGTGTTCGGGTAAGACAAATTGTATAACTGTAATGGTAATAAAATTTAGGTGCTATTGGGTAACGCTGGTTCGAGTGAAGGCTGGTGATGGTGTGTCGGGGTTGTGCGTGAGGGTGGTTTTGCCGTTGCTTGGGTGTTGCAGATGATGGCAATATGCGTGAGGGTTGAGAGACGGTTTTGAAAATTTACAGCAAGAGTTCTATTTGGTTCCCAGAAAATTTGCAGCAATTGGTTTACGGGATCAAATAAAAAATTGTTTTGACGAATTGTGGTTGCTGGTAGTAGATGTTGTCGTGAGTGATGGGGAAGGGAGCATGAGACGTGGGTAAGGATGAATATCTCCTTGGCTGTGAGTTTGTCTTTGTATCTCATTCGGACTAGACATCGACACGATGCATTATTTTTTTTATATTAAATTTAGAGAAATTTTTAATGAGACTCGTATTTTTATCGTTATTATCATATTTTTTAATAAAATTCTCTTTTTTTTCAAAAAAAATATTCATAAAATGGCCATGTCATAATAAAAATAATAATAAAACTATTCACGTCGTAACGATGTTAAATATTTAATGGAAAAGTGATGAAAAAAGTATAATGTTAAAAGTTCAATGAGTAAATTGATCGTTTTAAAAGTTTAATGACCAAAATAAATATGAGAGAAAAATTGAGTGATGATTTAAGTATTTTACCCAACTTATAATTTTATGCATGTCATAACCCATTGAGTTATTTAACAAGTTTATTATTTCGGTACGATAATTTTGTATACAACACAATGTTAAAACATAGGAGTTTAATAAAAAGATGATTTTTTTACAATAATATAATAAAAAGATGATTGCATCAAAATAACACGAATAAAATAAATATAAACGAATATTTTAAATTTTATATAATACTGGATTTATTTCTACCGCTTTAATTTTCAGCTTCGACCAGAATCTTCGCATTGTAATCAGTGACGAATCTGTGGGGTGGGCAATTACCCCCAATCCCAAAAATTTTTTTCACCTGTGGCCTTATATATAATTTCTTTTAAAAATAATTATTTATAAATTTACCCTATTTTTAAATATGTATATTTTGTACTCTAACTCTAAATTTTATCTCCATCCTTAATTATAATCCGGCGAAAGATGGATTTTAATGCCTTTTAACCTTCAACAACCGATTAATATTAATATTAATATTTATGTTTTACAGACTTGAAAAAAAGGCTTATGTTCCATTAATTCTGAGATTTTGTCTCTCTAAAACAATGAGCATTCAACTTTTTATGATTTTGCCAACTCTTTGTTTATCAAACTTGGATGTTTGAGAATAAAGGTTAGTGCATTCGTACCGGTAACAGATCTAAAAATTTAAGAATAAGGGTCTAATATATATTTTTCTAAATGGGTATGCATATTTTTCTTTTTTACCTTTACACACTAAACTATATTTTTAAGGAAAAAATTAACACCAAACCGATCTTATTTTTTTAAAATGAGGATGCAATTATTCCCATATGAGACCGTATGTGCATCTGCCGCTGATCTATACTCATTTAAACTTTTATACATTTACATATGATCTAAAGAAGGTGCAAACTTTTATCTCCCCATTTTTAACTTGTAATCTTATTCATTTATTTCGCTCATTTTAATGGTCACAAATCAGTGTAAAACTATTAGTTTTATATAATATAAGTGGATCTTATTCCATATATGATTATGATCCAATAACAAAATGTAAGATTTTTTTAATTTTATATTGATTTGGACCATTAGATGAATGTAAATTAAGGTATAATATTAAAAGTTTAAAATGAGAGATTTTTTAAGGAAAAAAAAGAGAAATGAAAAATCTCAATTATAATTTTATATTCATCAAATGATCTAAATTAATATCCTTTTTAATTTTTATATTGTGTAAATAAATTCTAATTCATACGTAGATATATTTTTATTACAACAAACACAAACTTAATTTATAATTTCTTTGACTTTTACATAAAGTATGTTACACCTTACCTTTCTTATATTGACTATGTTCTGTATTTTAGCCTTGATTATAGTTATTTATGTCCTGGTTCATGACAGGAGTTAGAAAGATATACAATGAACTGGATTCACATTTTTGGTAATTCAATAATTGAAAATAAAGAAAAATTAATTACTTACTGTTATCATATCTTCTAATTTTGGACTAATCAATTAATTAGTCCAATAATATTTTGGTTCTATGAGATATTCTATCATAAATTTTAAAGATACAATTTTGAAATCAATCCCATCAATAAATAGAGAACATTTTTTTATCCTTTTTTTCAGTACCCAACAACAACACATCCAATCACCAAATCTTCCATGGAAACCTTATGCGTCAAATTTCCGTGTTCTTCAAGCATCTCAGCCACCTCAGAGGATGGCGGCAAAGGCGAAAACACGATGACGGCCGCCGCCAAACTGAAAGAGAAAGAGTTGGTTAACGTCGAATCCGAGGATGATTCAGTTGAACTCAAGCTCTCGTTGATGAAGCCGGCTCGGGCGCAGTCGTCGAAAGCTAGGGCTTTCACTTGTGGTTTTTGTAGCAAAGAGTTCTCGACGTCTCAGGCGCTGGGAGGGCACCAGAACGCACATAAACAAGAACGGGCGATCGCCAAGCGACGTAAAGAGACGGATTTAGGGGTTTTGGGGCATCACCAATATCCCTATTACTCGTATCCGAGCCTGTCTCAAGGCTCTTTGTATGGATCTTTTAATAGGTCTCTCGGGATAAGAATGGATTCTTCTTCGGTGATTCAAAGGCAACCGGCGATTCCGGGTTATCATTGGAACTCACTCGGCTGTCGTTTCGGACATGGCGGCATCGTGACAGATAGTTTCCAGGCTCCGAAGAGCAGTGTCTTTTCGACTACGACATCCATGTCCGAAACTGCAGTTTCGAGTGTTGCAACAACAAAGATGCTAATGACTAGCACTAACAGTAATGGGTTTCATGTACCAAAATGTGAAGATGATGATGATTCAGGGCTTGATTTGTCACTTAAGCTTTAAATCTTTGATTATATTAGAATTTAAGAGTTCCCCTCAGTTTGTTGTGTAATTTGAAATAAACTTTCATATGTTTGTTTAACCATGGATTTAGTTTTTCCTTTACTAAATAATAATTATATTTTAAATTTATAATATCAATGATAGTCATCTAATTCATATTTATTATCTTTCATAATGAAATAATTAAAAGTAATTTATTAATCTCTTCTGCTTTTAATTTTAACGTTAAATTATTTGAGTCATGAAGTTGATGTATTTTGCTATAGATGGTATGTCATTCTTAAGAAACATGAATCTTATGTTTTGATAAAAGATTTCGTGAGATGTGAAGAGGTACATTGTTAATGAGAGGGCTGTTGTACCGGCATGAATTTATTTTTTTACCTTTGATATTTTATATTTTTTTAAAAAATTAAAATAGTTATGAATTTACTCTACCACTTTTCTAATTTTATGTTTTGCTACCTACCCCTAAATCCTCGTTCCGTCCTTAAATATATAATATAAGTCTGTATGAAAAACATAAATATAATATAATATATGATTAAAATATCTAAAATTACGATAATAAATGCACATGTATACACGTATTAGCTTGTTGAAATTTATGGAATTTTTATTATTGTTGTCCACAAATGAACTTACAACCATTGAAAACAAAGTTGTATCAAATAACTACTACTAGAAATCAAATGTAATTGATCATACGTAGTGAAGCTGCCAGATATCTGATCTTCACGTAAATATACGGGTAATCGATCAATACATCCCCTAAAAATTAGTATATAACACCATACATATAAATAGATAATCATCTAGTTGGTCAGACCTTCGGTGAACTTGTTCCCGGTTGCCGGCAATCACGACCGGCCGTTAATGAACCTCCCAACGGTGAAGTAACCGGCGGTGGAAGCATCTCGGATAATGTGGTAACCCGGCCATTGAACTCGTCTGGACAACGAAGCACCAGGGCCATAGTTCCTATACTCGCCATACCAAAGTGTGTTCAAGGCAAAGTTACCGTACCACTCGAGCCACCCTCTAGGCTGCACCAGGCCACCCATGTAAGTGTTCAAATAAACCGTCCTCGAATACGGCTTCCACGGCCTCCCTAGATAAGTCGGTTGAGTGGCTAGAATGTAGCTGTACTGGATCGAAAACCCGGTGTTCTGGTTCGGGTTTTTCCGTCCCTGATCGGTGATCGTCACCTTCTGGAGTGGTAAAGGGACTCGAGCGAATATCTTGCAGTTCTGGAGAACAGCTGCACCGTTGCCAAAAATGAAGTCTATGGTGCCATAAATGTTGCACTCACGGTAGAATTGGCGGAGGGAGTGAATGTAGAGGGTGTCCTGATAGCCTTCTATGCTGCAACGAAAGAAAGCCGATTGATCGGAATCCACTCGGAGAGCGACGGCCTGGTGGTTCTCCGGTCCGGCCGTGTTTCGAAACGTGATGTCTCTTGCTATGAATCCCTTTCCAGAAACAGCTGCAAGATCAAAGTACAAGGAATTTTACTAAATGAAGCGTGTGCATTCAAAAATGGAATCTCACTTTATAAAAATAATACTTCATTTAGTCTATGGTTCATATAATTATACTAATTGAATGCTTAGATACCATTAAAAAGGTATCGGACTTGATTAATTGCAGATAATTAGTATGGTACGTACCAACGGTTGCAGTTCGGAACGTCGTCCATCCTTGCAAGAAATTCCGGTCCCCTGTCACAATAGTTTGACCGATTCCATCTCCGACAAGCATAATATTGGTTTTCTTCTTCTTCATGTCAATGTTTCCTTGTAAACTCCCTTCTTCACGTAAATGACGTACCTCCGGTTACTGTAACTCGGAGCTTCGCTGATCGCATCGGTTATCGTTCAATAACGTCCGCTACCGTCTAGCAACACGACGGCATCCGCGTGCATGTGACGCGAATGAGTCCGTAGAAGCTCTTGATCTCCATTGGTTATCCACTCCGGAAACTCCGAGCCTGCATTGGCGGAAGTGCTATTGCGAGGCGGTCGGAAAGGCAAGCTATGTAACTGAGTGTACATAGCCAGAACATTGCCGATGAGTCGGATGAAGCTCTCGAGGTGTCGGTCCGTGTCTTCGAAGCCTTCGAGGCAGGTGTCTTGGTTACTCAACGCAGCACTTAACCAAGCCTTGAGGTTCCCTTCGTATTCAGCACTATTACCACCATCGCGAATCTTTCTCATCTCGGCTAAAGACCAGGCCAATTCGGACACCGAGAAATTGAGGAGTTCCTTGCAATCTTCGACGGCCATTTGTTCACGATAACTCGCCGACAAACCAGTGAACCTTGTCATGGTTTCAATGGCTCGTCTTGCTTCATTAACCGTGGTCGTCAGTGCAGCATGCAGAACCAAGGATGGGGTTTGAGGCCCCAAGTTTTGAAGCTCGGTTTCAATGTTTGAGAGACATAAATTACTGTTTTCAATTCCTAAACAGGCTTGTGCAATGAAGGGTTGAGTGTTTAAGTTTTGGTTAACATCAGGTAAAGCTTGGAATGAAGGTAAGAGTAAGAGAATGGTGAGGAGAAAATTGGCAAAGGCCATTTCTGATGATGGGAATTTGTGTTCTTTTTTTCTTTTTACATAGAAGTGAAATTTTATATGCGAAGAATTGAGGGATTGTTTGCTTAGTAAGGAAGGAGATGTCGTAATTGAGTTATGAAACGAGCTTGGTTTTATGCTTTTCCCCTCACCAAGTTATGCTTTCTTTTAAGATCCCATCCCTAATATTCTTCGCCATTTGGCGCTTGCTGGTCAAGACGGGCGATGTTACTTTCATACACAAGCACCAAGTTCAAGCCATCCGCCGAACAATTCAAGGAAAAATCTTGCCGGGGCTTGGGCTTTGGAACTAGTAGGCCTGCGGATCGACAATCTACCCAGGCCTTGGCCTTTGCTACTGATATGCCTACGGATCTGTGTACTGATGACTAATTAAAGCCCAAGCCTAGACGAAAACTATATATATATATCAAGCCTAAACTACTTACAAACTCTAACTCTTAAATTAATGGCCCTGAAATTTTGAGAAAAAAAATTAAATTTTTGAATTTTTTTATATCTAATAAAGCTTTTGAATAAAAAAAAATTAACCAATTAAGTTATTTGACTAATTTTGACCGTTAAATCTTACATTTTTTTCTTTAGATATTACTGGTACATGATACACTACAGTTCTATCATGTTGCATTTACAATTTTTTTTCAAATTTTTTTTTTTATAAATTTTATACGTCTTTTAGAATTTTTAGAACTTTTAAAAAATTCTTTAAATAAAATAAAAAAAGTTTTGAAACACTGTGACGGGATGTACTGCACTAACAAATCTAAAAAAAGTTTCAAGATTTAATGGTCAGAATTGGTCAAAGGGGTTAATTGATTAAATTTCTTGGTTTAGTGACTTAATTGGGTGAAAAAAGTTCAAAGACTTAATTTTTTTTTCAAAAGTCAAGGGCATTTTACACCCTTAAGCCTAAATTAATTATAAGCTGATAGATGTTATAATAGAAACAATATCAATTAAATTAAGATTCAATTAATTATTTTTAATAGATAATTAAAAATTGAATTGAAAATCAAATTAATTGGAGTTTCGACTTTCCATTTAATCCAGCAATGCAAATAATTTGAAACTTTTTAATATAAATTAGGGTAAATTACGTTAAACTATCGTTAAACTTTACTCCCAAACCTATTTTGGTCATTAAAGTTTCAAAATGTTCAATTCACTCACTGAAGTTTAGACATTAAATTTTTTGGTCACTTTTCCGTCTACTTTTGGACGACGTCTATTTATCGTCGAACGAAAGAACTTCTCTAAGACCTGATTGGTAGAAAGCTTCATCGTCGCGAGAGAACTAATATATTGAGACACGAGCTCTATCTGACGACGGAAGAAGAAGATCAACGAGAGAAAAATAAAATTATTTTTTTAATTCGTGGACTTTAGGAATTTTCTGACAAAATGTAGGTCGAATTTAGACTCAGGGATGTCATGAAGCAACTAATGAAATTTGGGAACGAACAACCACCATTTACGGTGTTGTCCGACGATGGTGAACGATGAACGACGTCCACATCATAACGTTGTCAAAAAGTTAACGAAAGAGTAACAAAAAACGTTCGATGTCTAAATTACAATGAGCAAATTGAACGTTTTGAAACTTTAATAACCAAAATAGGTTTGACAGTAAAGTTAAGTGATAATTTACATAATTTATCCTATAAATCAAGTAAAGTTTGTACAACATTAAAAAAAAACAGCACACATTGATCTTAATTATCTCGTTTAATTGTCAACAATCTCTAGAGCATGTGATTAAAACTCTCAGTCGACATCTTTCCCTTTCCTAGGTCATGGGTTCAAGACCCAATAAAAGCAGAATTCTCCTTCCCTTCTCCTAGATAAAAATTATTCAAAAAATTATCTCGTTCAATTATCGCGTGTGTTGTGTGAGTTATGTGAACAAAATCATAAACTTCAATAAACTAAGAATAATATAAATGAACAATAGATTGCATCTTTATCTGAACCCTTGCAAAAACAAAGTTCACAACTGTTTAGGCCTAAGCTCAATCCCTTCAACAACTAGCCCACCTTGGAGGTGCGTTCTGTCGACTTCCTTTAATGACATCTTCACTTCCAAATCATCACCACCCTCATTATAAAACCTCCCCAATTCTATTTCAATCCACCCATCTTCACGTTTGCAAGGAACCCTTTCCTCCATTGTCCCTCCAAACGCTATTGATCTTAGAACTAATTCGACCCGGTTCGAATACCACAGGGTTTCTAAACATTGTTTCCTACTTTCGTACCATCGTAGATAAACGTCCCCTTCTGATTTCACATCTCCGACTTCGACGGATACCTTTGATGGCAAAAAATCTAACCCGTATGCTCGGGCGACGAACTTCACTATGAGATAAGACTCATAGGTTGTTGCCGGAGACAGCAAACGGGAATTGATCTTGCCTTGGATTTCAAGCCACCATGTGGTTCTGAGTTCTGCAACTTCATGGAATCTGTGAATGAAAAGTTATATACATATAAACAACTTATGTATGTATTATATAAAAATGGAAATATTGAAGATGGGAAATGAATAAATGTGAGACCTTGATGCTGGGAAAGGTTTCCAGGACCAGAAGAGAGGGTTGTCGGCCCATGTAATGTCCAACTCCCTTGCACTCAACATGTAACGTTTTTTACCTGTCGACTTCTCTAATGAAAATGTCTGTCCAATGTTGCAAAATTACTCTTACATTATGTTATTATATGCACCCATGCTGAGTGGTCAAGAATATCCATCGAGGCCATAGTTTAGGGATAGGAGAAGGACTGCTAGTTAGGTCGAGTTTGAATCTATTTATTTAATTGTGTGGACCAATTAAATTAAGCTCCGAGTTTTGTTTAAATTGAAGGGTAAATTACTATTAAAAATACCTCATTTATTCTCGTGTTTTAGTTTTGGTCACCCAACTATCTTTTAAACAAAATAGTAATTAACGTTATGTTTTGTTTCTATTTTGGTACACCGTTGTTAAAATTAGGCAAAGCTGGCTTGACATTTTATATATATTTTTATTTCCTCTTCTAATAAGAAAATGTCAAATCAGCTGTTGTTAAATTTTAACAGCATGAATATCAAAATAAAAATAAAATGCAATGCTAAGTATTATTTTGCCAAAAAAAATAATTAGAATAACCAAAATAAAAACACAAACTTAAAAGAGATATGAAATAGGTAATTTACTCGGTTTTCTAAGGTCATGTTTTGCGTCCACAGGTTGTGAACAAATATAAGTTTTTTTTATTAAAAAAAACTTATATTTGATCCACCACCTGTGCACACAAAAACAACTTTGATAAAATTATCTATTATTAGTGTTTAAATTTGATACACATGTTATATAAAATAAATTTTATACAACCTGCTTATTTATACTATAAATTAAAATTAAACATAAACCTTAAAAATTTAAACCCCAAACTTTAAACCCTAAACTTTAAATTCTAAATACTAACTTTAAAATTTAAACCCTAACCCCTAACTCCCTAAACTCTAAACCTCTAATCCCTAAAAAGGCTTGTGTAAACTATGGAATTTTCTTCTTCTTCTTATTATTAATTTTATTTGACTTAAAATTTATGAAAGAATAAAAGTGCTTATATCTATTCAAAAAATAAATAAAAGTGTTTATATATATTTGCTTACACCTATGTATCAATGATACATATAGTAAGCTTTTCTTGGTAAATTAGCTATTTTAGTAAACTAGAAAAAGTAAATATAACACAAATTATTAAGGTAAATTAGCTACTTTAATATTAAAGTAGTTAATTTAGTTATCTTCATATTTGTATACCGGTGTAAGTAATATAAACATATTTGAACACGTAAAGATCTTAAACACAAATAGTATACTCAATTATATTAAACATGTCACGTTGATCATATTATATTAAATGACTTAGTTATCACATTCTTTCTTTTCCTAAATGAACTATTTATTTTATATTCAACTATCCAAAGTATGAAATGAATTTAAATCGATTTACCTTATCGCCTCCATCAATTAGATGTGGGTTACATAACTTGAAGAATAACTCTTTCTTGGACGAGTAAATCAAAGAATTTCGCAGCTTAGAGAGAATTTCTCGATAATCCGATGGCAAAAATTTCTTCCAAACATTGTCCGAATTAGCCGAAATTCGAATCGATGAAGAAATAACCGAGATTCGACATGCATCAACAGGTGAAGTAAGTGAAAGAATATGAGCAAAACAATCGTAAGGCAAAACATCCAAATTCATTTTTCAAAATCAATGAAAAAAGGGAAATGAGCAAGAAATGTATGAGATTTGAGTTGATGGTTGTTTGCATATATTTTATATATTGAATGACTCAAATGTATCGTTAATATGACAACATATGTTTTGTGGGGTTTGCTTTACATGACGCCATGAAGACAGCATATGAGCACATCATGTGATATAATATTGTATTTATGTGAAGAATATTAATAAGTTCGACTCTTAGGATGATGCCAAATTTAGGCCAATTTAATTTCTTGAGCCAGGCCCAAGGGACCTTTTGGTAGATTCTGGTGATGTATATAGAAAGTTATATAATAATTGGATTTGGATGTAATTATGAGTAATTATATAAAGAGAAAAACTTCAATACACTGACCTTTTAATTTTAGGGGTTAGGGGTTTAGTTTAGGGTTTAGAGTTTAGTGATTTGGGTTGTAGGGTTTAGAATTTAATGTTAGTGTTTAAAATTTAGAGTTTAGAGTTTGGAGTTTATTTTTTAGGGTTTAGGTTTAATTTTAATTTATAGTAGAAATAGGCATGCTTGTGTTACACAACCTGTGTATCAAATTTAAACCCTTATATAAATATAGTATAATATATTTAGTCAATCATTGTAATTTATAAGTCTTGTTTGAATATAATTAAAGATTTCTAATTACACTATTTAATTCTTAAAAAATAAAAATGACGTTTTTAAACATAATTATTAAGATTCAACTCTCGAAATGGAAAATTATAAGGTAAAGTCACGATTCTTTTTACAAATATACGTCATTTGATTTCACTTATTTTTCCATTTATTTTTTAAAATATAATTAGCAATTAAGTTTTAAGATTTAATTTAAACTCTATTTTAGCTCCGATTTTGAATAAATAAAAATTAGTACTTAATTTTTTTTTTCACAAGTAGATTTATAGAGTTGTTATATATCCCCTTTAGGGCCCTAAATTTTAATCCTTAAATTTTAAACCCTAAATTTTAAAACCTTAAAATTTATTCTCAAACCTTAAAATATAACTACGAACACTATAATCCTAACCCTAAAAACTATGAAAAAAATTCTACCAGTAGGGTATAGAATATTTTCTTTTTAATAATTAGCTAAATAAGACTTATACCCTGAGTTTTTGAAAAAAAATTAAACCTTTGAATTTTTTTTACTAAATTAAGTTCGTCTACTTTTAAAAATTATCAATTCATTCTTTAACCAATTGTTAAAATTAATAATTTTTTAGATTAAATAATGCCATGTGTCGCGTCTTAATGATATCACTTGATATTTCTATAACTTTTTATTTAATTTAAAATTTCTTAAAATCTTCAAAAAAATTAAAAAAAATGTTTTTTTTATTTTGTAAATATCACATAGTATAATTGTAGTATTTCACGTGAGAGTAATATCTAAAAAGAAAAAAAGTGTTGATGTTTAATATTTAAAATTTGTCAAAGAGTTTGTTTGATTCAATTTCTTAAATATATAAATTTAGTTGAGTTTAAAAGAAATTAGGGGTTTAATTGATTTCTGTTTAATTATTCTAGTGGGTAATACACCTTTAAGCCTTAATAATTTTATATCTAAAAGCCAAAAGCTGGTTATTTTTTTAACTTTATTCTTTATTACTTTTAATAATAAAAGTGTTTTTATTAACGAAATATCAACTCCTAGAAATCACACAAAAAGCCCTTCAAACCAAACAAAGTCTTCTTATTTCTTTGATATGGGAACCGCCCTTTTTAACAGCAGCTTGGTGATCATAACTTGACCCGTCTAGCTTTAGCTACTGCAAATGATTACATTAATTAGCGATATTTGCATCTGCGGAGGGCGGAGAATCCGGGCACTTGAGGCCTTCCTTCCCTTCCCTGCACTCGCTAGCGAAAAGACCAGGCGGATATTTGCCGTAGAGGTTGATGTAGCTGAACATGGTGGAAGCACAGTCGGTTGTCAAATCATTGATCTCTTTTGCGTAAGGGCAGGCGAATTTCTTGAACGCCGCACAACACCGGTTTGCTGGGTATTTGGGTGCTTTGCATTGGCTCGTGATGATCGTGTAGTTCAGGAATTCGAACTGAATAGGACAAGCTGACATACCAAGACACGATTTTGATCAGAATCCCAAGATTCAAAACATGTTTCAATTTATTTGTCTACTAAAAAGTGTTTGATTCGTGAATTCTGACACAATCTGTTTACATTATCCAAAGAAAATTCATGAGATGGAAAGTTTTGAAAGCATAATGAAAACGGAAAACCTTTCTTTGCCTGAAGCAGATGCCTGCTTGCAGAACCGAGAGAAGTTGAGAGCCAGACTCCATCTGCATTTTCAAACCACAGGAAATCAAGATATTAACTAGGACAAAGTGAACATCATATTATCTAATCTGTGGGATAATCCGACAAAAGTTGGATGAATACCAGTACTGGAAGTAGAGGAAGTTGGAGAAGAAGCAAGCACAAGCAAGAGAATGGCCAGATAAGGCAAGAACCAAACTTGTTCCATTTTTTCCTAGGAAAAACTAGTTCAAAATCTTGCTTTCCACTCTCTTTGTAGCTTATTTTAAAGGGATGTATGGTGTAGGAATGGTCAAACTCGGTTGCCATGGTTAATTGCTTGATAAGACTGGTTCAATGAACTTGAGAGTCAATATCGAACAAAGTCTTTGCATACAAGTCGGTGCCACGTTTAATTGTAAGTTTTTTTAAACTCAACCCCAGTAAAAAAGAAACTAATATATATTATTAAATAATTAAAAATCTATATAAATAAATACTAACTATTAAAAAAGAATTGTAAATTTAATACTTAATTAAAATACAGCTAAAGTTACCAGATAAAACTTCATTATTGATAGAAAAGGTTGAACCAAACGTCGAACCGGTTTAATTTTTATTTATGAAACCTGCTCAATAATTAATTTTAACAGTTTAGAAAATAAAAAAATAATGAAAATATAATATTTAAAATTATATTTATAAAATAGATAAAAATGAACAAAAATCTAATAAAAGGTTTAAGATTTATTTGATTAACGAAATTTTGAGTTAAAATTAGAGGTTGAATCACTCTTAAAAGATTGATCAATAAAATTTATTAATTCAGCTGTTTGGTAAACAACTTATTGTAACCATAAATTTGGGTGAATCCTCTTAAATCGAAGAAGCTAACAGTGTTTTGGGTATAAAAAATTAAATATAAAAGTGTAAAGTCGCTTTTATCATTAATAATTACAAGTCATTTTTATTATTGATAATTACAAAAAGTGTTCATCAAAATTTAAAAAAATTTAAATAACTCATCTAACTTTTAAAATAAAATATATTTTTATATATAATTTAAATAATTATTTTGCCTTTAAATAGATGTGACACGTATTACTATAATCATATTTTTATATGTAAAAAATTATCAGCTATCAACTTATTTTACCAAATATTTTTATGCAATCAATTAATTAATAAAATTTGCTATCAATTATCAACTAGTTGTCGTTCTCAAATATTCATCGGATCTGATTGATATACAGTTTAATATACATTATTCTTAATATTTACAACAGTGCCTATATTTTAAATAAAGCTAGAGCTCTTGAATAAAAGAAAGAAAATGGGTAGGATTCAAATTTAAAAATTATTCGATTCTATCAATTTAGGAGTAAACACGAAAACACCATATCAGGTAAGTTGGGAATTTCCCTTTGTTAAAATGAGGCAAAGGATAGAGATTTTGTTATAGAGTGGACTACAATGGCAAGAAAAATGACATCAAATAAGGCATGAATACATTGAACTATGTGTAACGACCCCCCTCTCTTCGAAAATCGCTATGGATGAAAAATTGAAGGATTCGAGATCACTAGGAAAGAAAAATATTTTGTTTTTTTATGTTTTTTTTAGTTTTAAAAATTGGGGAATAAATTGGGAAAATAGAATTTTTGGGGATTTTGTTTAAGAAACGTGTTTTTTGTTATGAAAATAAATACATGAGTCGTCACCAGTCACTTTGGTAGGTCGGACACCATTAAAACTAGAGATTCTTTTAAAAACGGGTTCAGGAGTTGGTTACGTGTGGGGAATGATTAGCACCCCCATCACGCCCGGAAATCAGTACAAAATCATACGTTGCTTTTAATCAATGGAAATTGTTGAAATTTAAACCGGATTTAATTAATCGTTCTTAATCGAATATAAACTTTAATTGAACGGGCTTTAACAATTTAGTGGGTTTGAATTAATTACCCGTTTAATTAATAAGGGTGACTGTACATCAGACCGTAGATTAAACCGACATCGAAAACACCGACTGTCGTGTTAATTTATGGTTCGAATCGAGTACATCACCTTTATGCATGATGCAAACAGTTAAAATGATATGAATTGTCAAATTTTACCCATTTTAATATTTACCTTCAGATGGTAAGAAATAATTCGAATATTTGGTCTATATCATTTAGCCAAGATTAAGAACAAAATAATCGAGTTAATGATTATCTCCTTTTTATAAGTTAGATTAATTAATTAACATCGTGGGATTAAATTAAGGATTAAATGAATGCCAAATTAATGTATGCCACAAAAATAGGCAAATAAATAAATAACTAACAATAAAGATAAATATGGAAATTAAAAGGAATCCAAAAAAGAACCGGATCGAATAAAAAGAGTGCGTAAAATAAATGCTGAAAATAAAGAGCGAAATTTAAATTTGAGGAATTTAAATTGCGGGAAATTAAAAGCGAGAAATTAAATTACGGGAAATTAAAAGTTAGATTTTAGTTGCTACACTAAACGTGCCATAAATATACGGGTCATCTCCCGGTACACAGAAGCACTACTGGAACTCTAATTAAGCGAGAGGTACCGATACACGGGAAGGCGTACCGGTACGCTCCTCACAACCATCTATCAATATTACAAAAGAGTACCGATACGCAGCCACCCCGTACAGGTACTCGAGCCCAGATTTCAAACCTAAAGCTCGGGATTTCACAATCTCATCCCCTAACCTACATGGTTAAGCCCTAAAATGTTCCTACAAGTTATTGGAGATTTATTTGGTGGTTTTCTATCAATTTTACCCATTATCAACACATGATACATGATTTGCCATTAAAAGGGGGTTTAAGCTTCTAAAACCTCAACTATGCACCCAAAACTATAAACCACACAAAGCAACCATTTTAGGATGCTCATGAAGTTAATGAGTCAGAAATGTACTGGCCTTAAGCATGCAAATCCCTGAATGAAGCTCTCTTCAAGCTCTTGCCACCCTTCTTCTTAACTTAAGCCTTCAAACTTTACTTTCACCGATTCTAGTGATGTTTATCTTGAAATAGAGATCCTTTGATGCTGATAAAGCTTCTCTTGATCACCAATTCGGGATTCTCACCACAACTTCAAATATTCTATCTTTTCTTTTTGGTTCTTAGGTAAGAGAAATGAGAGGGTATGGGAGAGAAAGACAAGGGAACCAAGGTGATATCATCACCCAACTTTTCTGCAGAAATATTAAAACTCTAACAACATTTGTCTTCCATATATGGTTTTACCATAATACCCCTCCTCAAAACCCATCCTAACCCAGCCCCAAATCTACCAAGCAAACCCAACAACACATGGAGGCCCACAAAGCCCAACAACAAGGCCAAACATAATCCGAACATCCGACCCGACGTATCGGTCCAAGACCCAGGTCAACACCCAATGTTGACTCGAGAATCCAGGTCGTTACAATTACAACTGCCCCTCTTTGCTCATTGTTGTGAAACGATAATAGAGCAAAGACTAAAAGATAGCAATTTTTGTTTGGTCGAACTGGAGCACCCTTCCTGGCACGATCATTCCTTCTAACTCTAACTAGTCTACCTTACATCTTCTAGAGAAATAGAACTCATCTATTGACCTGCTACACCACTGTTGGAGAGTCGAGATCTGGTCGACTCATCTACTTTATCATTTTTTTTGAAGGATAGAACCTGTGAGAATAAAAGAAAAATGTTTCAAATTGAGTATCCACTTGTTTTATTTTAAACTGTAAAATTAAAGAGATGTTTGAATATGGGTGATCTACTCCGCCACCGACGGTGAGACAAGATCAGGAGATTGGATTGGATAAAGCTACGACTCTGACGAATAGGCATGATCCAGTAATTAGATTGTGATTAAGCTACAGCTCTGACGAAGAGGCATGATCTGAGAAGTTAGTAGCGATCAAGCTACGACTCTGATGAAGAGGCATGATCTGAAGAGTTAGTGGCGATCAAGCTACAAATCTGACGAAGAGGCATGATCTTAAGAGTTAGAGGCAATCAAGCTACGACTCTGACGAAGAGGCATGATCTGAAGAGTTAGTGGCGATCAAGCTGCGACTCTAACGAAGAGGCATGATCTTAGGATGATTTTGGTTGTGATCAAGCTATGAATCTGACGAAGAGGCATGATCTGAAGGAAGATTTTAGTGGCGATCAAGCTACAACTCTGATAAAGAGGCATGGTCTTAGGATGATTTTGGTTGCGATCAAGCTACGACTCTAATGAAGAGGCATGATCTAAAGGAAGATTTTAGTGGCGATCAAGCTACAACTCTGACAAAGAGGCATGATATGAAGAAAAATTTTGATCCGCTACACCACTGACGATGAGTCAAGATCTGAAGATAGATTTGATCAAGCTACAAATCTGACGAAGAGACATGATATGAGATATATATAATCTGTTACACCACTGACGATGAGTCAAGATCTAAAGAATAAAGGTTGATCCACTACCACTAACGGAGAGTTGAGATCTGAAGGGAGATCTCTTATTCTACTACACCATTAACGGTGGGTCGACATTAGAGAATAAGTGTGATAGATCCGCTACACCACTAACGATGAGGCAAGACCTGAAGGGAAGAAGTAAACAATAGTTAGTAATTATTCATTCAGAGTTCGAGTTTTAATATGGCTTTCTTTTCTTTGAGGGATCGCCAATTTGTTTTGGGTGTTGTTATCCTCCATCTTGAGGGTTCAACTTCTTTGTTAGTATGACTCTCATTCGTGGCTGAGGGCTTACCAGTTTGTTATTATCCTCCATGGTTGAGGCTTCTCATTCTGAACTTGTTTTTTTATGTATGAGTGAAGTAAATACACGTAGCATGAATACATCTAACTTGATATGTAATGTATGCATTTAATGCGAATGCATGATGAGATGATGAATGACATACAATGTAGTTGGCCATAATGTTGACTTCAAAGGGGATTCCCGCATGACTTTCTGGTCATATTGGTGGCTCGGTCTTATTTTTGCTCAAGTTTTATCTTGCAGACAAGATAGACGACTTTTATCTATTGTGCACTGATGCCCCAACCTCTTGTGGGTTCGACAATCTTCTTTTGAAATGTTACCTTTCTAGGTAAAGGTAAAGTTGTGAGTGTTTTCTTTGGCCGAAACAACGATCTAAGGGCTCATTTGCTATTGGTCCCTATACTTTTGAGCTACTTTGTAAGTAATGCAGAGAAATTTTTTTGTTTCAAATCTTAAACCACATTTTCTAATTTTAATGTGAGATGCTTATTAAGAAAAATGAGTTTTTCTTTTCAAACTGTAATTATATTAAGCTAAATTGAATGCCCCAAACATCAAGTGCACGAGCAACGCTGAAATAGCTTACCTAGGATTACCCCAAGCCATTTCTGTGTCTAGGAGACCTCGAAAGCTGAATTGATGTTTGAAGATGTGAAGTGCATTTTAAGCTGCCTTGGTGCTTGACCAACTTACCTTGGAAGGTTTATTTTTGTCTCATTTTGTTTGGGAAATCCAATTCATCACATTCTTTTGGCTCTAAATAAATGATGGAGCATACAACAAATTTTCGAGCTACTCGGCATTGTCATGATTTTGAAAATATTACCATCACTCATGAAGCGAAGAGTTTCGATTAAAATGGGCTTCAGCAGAGTGCCTAAAAATTCTACACTCTTATCTAAAAAATGTCTATTACTAGGTTTCAAACATTATAGTACTTTTTAATTAATCTTTGAAAATGCCTATTACAAGACTTTGAAGTGCTTTAAAAAAAAGTCTATTACTAGGCTTCACGCGTTAAATTAATTAATTTTTGCTTTGAAAATGCCTATTTCCAGGCTTTAAGCATTAAATTGCACTAATTTGTTATTATTTACGGTCCTTGATGTGAAATACGAGTCACACATTCCTAATTTCCTCAGCTTAGGATTTCAATTAGACATAGGTTATTATGGCTCAACCTTTGGGTCAAAATCAATGTCCCTTGTGCAATTGATATACGGGGACCTAATAGACAAATATATACACAAAATAAAGAGAGAGTTGAAAAAATACATCATTTTATTGAAAATTAAACCATATAGTCTTAGGCCCTTACAAAAGATCGACACTGCTTTCGGGCTTAGGCAGGTGGATTTGATTTATATGCATCACTTAAAAAAATTTAAAAGCATCAAATGAACCTACTGAAGTTTTAGCTTGACATATAGACACCGAAGCAAGAGCGAGTTCACTCCTCAAAGAATTTGACTTTTTTGCGGTCTATTAGACCTTAAACCGTATCCTTGAACTCATGACAGTCTTGAATAATGTGTCCCTCTTCGGCATAGAACTCACACTACAGACCGCTATGCCCTTCGGGCATCATTATTCCTTGACTGATCAGACCCGCATCAAGTAGCTTATTTCAAACCCAACTGAAGGGTAATTTGAATTTTGACACCTTGGACTTAGCTGTTCGGTTGCTCTACTCAAAGATTGCATTCACTCCACCAATATGATTTGGTAGGGGGTTGATAGTTGTAGCCGACCCACTGGATTTGTCAAAACTTATGACCCCGAGCTTGATCAGCTTTTTCACGGCCCTCTTGAAGCTAATAAAAGTCTTAATCGTGTGCCCTACTTGATCACCATGGTATACGCACTTTGCACTAGAATCATACCATTTTAAAAATAGAGGCTACAACGGTGCTTGATAGAAGGGTGTCACCATATGAACATCGAACAGTTGCTTGTATAGTTCACCGTAGGAGATTGGCAACAGAGTAAACTATATCTTTTCAGGGTTTCTTCTTTGACCGGGGTCTTGGCTCGAAGAACCCTAGGCATTTGGTGCAACCTTAGGTTGTACAACTGTGATAGGCTTCGGTAACTCCCAAAGAGTTTACTTCATGGTCTTTCTTTGCATACGAGGTCTTTTTATGGGACAAACTACCTCCATCATCAATTTTGCCACTCTTGATAGCATTTTCGATAAGCTCACCAGATAACACAAGGTCGGTAAAGTTGATAGTCGTGTTGTCTATCAAGCGACCCAAGACCGAACCCTCCAAAGTTTGATAAACATGACCACTGTCTCTCTTTCGCTAAGTGAGGGTTGAACTTGAACCATCATGTCTCTATATCGTTGGGCATACTGCCTAAAACCTTCATTTGACTTTTGTTTCATGTGTTATAAGGTCCAAAGGGCTGACACCATGTCACTGACATATCAGTACTGTCTAGGAAAGCTTTGGCCAATTCCCTCTATAACATTATCTGATGTTGATTCAACTGATTATACCATTTTGTGGTAGATCCTGAGAGACTATCTTGGAAACAGTAGATCAACAACTTGTCATCTCTTTCGTATCACGTCATCCTCCGGTAGAACATGGTGAGATGTGTACGGAAACAACTCGTTCTATCGTATTTCTCAAACTCCAGGACCTTGAACTTAGGAGGTAAAACCAGATCTGGGACAAGGCTGAGTTCGTGGGACTTAAATCTAATGAAGGCATCAGTTACCTTCATGGCTTCTATCTTTTACTCAAGCCACTTGCTTCGGTCATCGACCTCTTTATAGTTTTCAACTCTAGATATCTCCATTTTAGTTAATTGGTCTATCTCTGAGATAAAGTTTTCTGCTTGATTGCCCCCGGACTTAACTTATAATGTGGAGGGTAAATTTATAGGGAATGAAGTGTCGACCTGATGAAGTGGTGATTTTTCACGAGAAAATATTACTTGATGATCCGGTTGACCCCTAGAATGAGTAGAAGTAAACCCAAAGGATAAGTGAGACACTCATTCTCATAAGTAGGATTGGGATTTGTCGTAGGATTTACAGCAAATGTCTCTCCTTGTCCGGGAAACTTAAAATCCAAGCATTTGGGCTATTTGGCCTAGTGTATCTTGTTGAGACTTTTTGAACTGCTCCACCATGTCTTGTCGGGGCTTAGCTAACTATTCTTCCATCTTTCTGGCCAAATCCGCTTGCATGTCCCTTTGGGTTTGCTCAATTCGATCCAATATACCTTCGTTCACTATTTTGGCTTTTTGTCGGGTTTCGTAAGGGTGCTGAATCGACTGACTTTTTCTTTGATCCAGAATTACTGTCATATGACATCCTAAAGATTAGCATCGATGTTTTCAAAATAAATGCATGTAAATACAAAGGTATTGATGCAAAAATAATTAATTCAATATAATGAAGATGTCATGCCACCATGATGCAAATGAATAAAATTGATGACAATGCAATCACCGTAAAGTGAGCGAATGGAAACAATTGATAATGCAAGAGTAAATGCAAAAAAATGTTGATCGATGAATATTCTCGTTGAGCAACTTTCCAAAATGAAGGTTGAGTCTCATTACAACGAGAAAAAAGAATGACTGCCATATAAGGTAAATCTATATTAGCATTTGCCCTACTCGGGCTTCAAAATTCTTTAACTCGTCATTATGGACTCCTTCTTCTATTACGGAAGCCCTCAATTTTGAACTGTTCTCGAATCAACACTGTATGTGGAAATGTCATGAATATGCTAATAAATGATCAAGCAAACAAGACAAGAAGAGTATATTAATGACGAATATACAATAAAGAATGAGAACCGAATAAATACACACCAAAGCGACCTAACAACATAAATTCTAGATTTCTATGGTTATCTGCATGGCTCTAAAGGGGTGGGCTTCTTAGATTCTCACACATGTGGTTTGGGTTCTAGAGAAGGGTACTCGAACCTATCTTATTATCTACTAAGATAACAAGAACCTCGATTCTAGCCCATGACAGGCTTGCGAATCAGATTCGGTTCGAGGAAAAGCACAACCTACTGACGTTGAGGGTTGCTCACGTGTCAAAAGGCGTGAATTCTAAAAGTGAATTACTGACCCGTGGAGGGCTGCTCACGTGGGTATGTGGCGTTTTACTCCAACTTAAGAGACAAAGCTCGGGCATAGAGCTTGATGAGTACGATGCAACACATGTTGGTGATTCCTTAGAAATTAAATGAACAATTAATGCAAAATCACCAATTATCAAAGTCCGTCGAATTAAAATGTATCTTCAAGAAATAAAAAATTAATTAAAGTCAATTTGAATTTCAAATTTTCCATTGATAAAAGCAACATATGTTTTTTGGCTTAACTCGCAAAAATTGTCCTCAACGAAGTCGCCAGCTGTAACAACCCTATCTCATTGAAAATCACTATGGATGAAAAATTAAAGGGTTCAAGATCGCTAGGAAGGAAAAATATTTTTGTCTTTTTGTGTTTTGAATTTTTTTTTGTTTTTTGAAAAGTTTTGAAAATTAGGGAATAAATTGGGAAAAATAGAATTTTTGGGGATTTTGTTTATGAAATGTGTTTTTTTTGTTTTGAAAAAAAGACTGGAGTCGCCATCGACCACTTTGGTAGGTTGGATTAAACCAGATATTCTTTTTAAAATGGGTTCAGGAGTTGGTTACGTGTGGGGAAGGATTAGCACCCCCATCACGCCCGGAAATCGGTACCAATCATACGTTGCTTCTAACCGATGGAAATTGTTGAAATTTAAATCAGATTTAATTAATCATTCTTAATCGAATATAAACTTTAATCGAACGGGCTTTAACAATTTAGTGGGTTTGAATTAATTACCAATTTAATTAATAAGGGTGAATGTACATCGGACTGTAGATTAAACTGACATCGAATAAGAAAGACTGTCGTGTTAATTTACAGTTTGAATCTAGTACATCACCTTTATGCATGATGCAAATAGTTAAAATGATGTTATGAATTGTAAAATTTTACCCATTTTAATATTAACCTTCAGACGATAAGAATTAATTCGAGTATTTGATTTGTATCCATTAAGCCAAGATTAAGACCAAAATAACCGAGTTAATAATTATCTTCTTTTTATAAGTTAGATTAATTAATTACCATTGTGGGATTAAATTAAGGATTAAATGAATGCCAAATTAATGTATGTCACAAAAATAGGCAAATAAATAAATAACGAACAATAAAGATAAATACGAAAATTAAAAGGAATCCGGAAAAAAGGACCGTATCGAATAAAAAGAGTGCGTAAACTAAATGCTGAAAATAAAGAGCGAAATTTAAATACGAGAAATTTAAAGCGAGAAATTACATTGTGGGAAATTAAAAGCGAGAAATTAAAAGTTATATGTTAGTTGCTACACTAAACGTGCCATAAATAATACGGGTCATCCTCCGTTGCGGGTCATCGTAAGGCCGATTCGAGCATAAATTAAATAAATATTATACTATAATATAATGTGAAAAATATTGTATAATATATAAATAATAATAATAATATATACTATATATATGTATACACATGTATGTAATATATGTAATATACTATGTAGCACATATATACTATATACTATATTATATAAATACTATAACAAATATATAATATATAATAAAAAGACATGATATAAAAGAGGGACTAAAATGAAAAGAAGACAAAACCCGAGGCTAAAATTAAAGAGAAAAACTAAAAAACAAAATCTTAAAAAAACAAAATAAAGGGGAAGGATTAAAATGGGTATTAACCCAAACTCGATTTGAATGTGGGGGAGAAATGGGAGGACCAAATGAGTAATTTGTCCCTCGACCAAGATGTGCGGATCCTTCCCAAATCCGGGCCAATGCGCGGGTCGAGAGAGCTGCAAATCGCTGCATTTCAAGGTGTCTATAAAAGTCAAAACCGAACAAAAAAATCATTTTTCCAGAGTATTTTTTTAAAAAATGCTAGCCGGTGGCCGGCGGCCGTAAAAACCTATTTTTTTATTTTTTTAAAATCCAAATCTAAAACTGATTTAAAAAACGACTCCCTTTTTTTGATTTAAAAACATAAATCCCCTTTTTAATTTATTTTAAAAAATTAAATCCCCTTTTTCAAGAGACCAACTCAAAACATGTGAACCCTAAACGGGGAAGGCGAGACAACACAAGGACGGTGGTCACGGCTATCTCGACCGATAAGAGGCCTTAAAACCTTTTTTTGGTTTTGTTATTATTCGAGATGTAAAAAATGCAAAAAGAGAAAGGATACCTTTCAAAATCTTTTTTTGTGTCTATTGATGTCTAAAAAATCTTTATCTTTACATAATTTGTTTTGGGCTTTATAGCCGATTTACAAGGATTTAAAAAGTAAAAGGAAAAATGCTTGTACATATAACAACCTTAACGTATACTCGAAGGTCAAATAAACATTAAAGATGTTACAGAGTCAGAAACAGAAAATCGGGCTTGAATTTTTTTAAATACTTGCAAGTACTAGTATGTTGTCTAGCCTTTCCTCAGTTTCCAATTAAAACTACGTCAGCCAGTCGCAGTTAGTTTTGACCCTGAGTATGTTTATAAAATCAATAATTTATTTATTAACATGAAAATATAACTCAGGGTATAAACAATGTGCTTCCTAGACCTTTCTTAATTTTTAATTCGTTCTTGAGAAACTTTAGTTTCTAATTAAAAGTCATTAAAATGCTTTAGCCTTCTTCTAGTCCTTGGTTTTATAATATACATATATTCACACTATCACGCCATTAAGAAAACTTAGATCATGTCACACAGTTCACTTCTTAAAATTTGTACATGCCTACTAGCTGTCAAACTACTTTTAAAATGTAAATGCAGAAACTTACTAGCAGTAACTTGTACCTTTAACCTACAGCTCCTCCTTGCTAGTTCAGTTTAGAAACCTACGTGTGAAATAAAACACACGCTAAGTATAACTTAGTAAGGCGTAATCATAACAATGTAAAACAATGATTATAAATAACACAACCCTACAAAATGGCAAACGATTTCCAATTTCAGTTGATAGCATTTTATCATGCATAGAACTACCTTACATGTATAGTTCATTAAACCAATATAATATTCAAGTCATAGGATTCGATCTGTCTTATCAGTCGTGTGTACGTTAAGCTTTTTAGCTTAACTACCTGCATAAAATACATTTCAAGTATCATAGCCCAAAGTACAAAATCATATGATGCTATGGTATGCGAGTCATCACGACACCGTAGCGTCTGCATCGCCGAAGCGACTGAAATGAGTACGTACTCAAGGACGCTCTTTGCTCCTCATAATCGCACATTTTGTGCTAACAATACCGAAGTGTTTGAACAACGCCATAGCGTCTAAGTCGACAATGAAGTGTCTAAACATGACCGAAGTGACTGAAACGCACCGTAGTGCTAGGACGCAGCTGCTAAAACTCTATGGATTTCCAACTATACCAAAGATTCTCATGTTATAATACTTGGGCATTCAGTGGTCTATCAACCTGCATAAAAGCTTTCATGAATTATAGTCCAAAGTGCAATTTCATGTAAACCTATGGTATACGAGTCATCATACGACACCGTAGTGTCTGCAACGCCGTAGCGTCTGATGGTGAGTACGTACTCGAGGACGCCCTTTGCTCCTCATCATCTCACATTTTGCTCCTCATTATCATCCATAATTCGATAATGGGCAGTTCATACCCAAATATCTAAAATTCGATTTACCTTGAGTAAATCATTTTGCTACAATCATTGTATCAATATGCCATTTAATATTTCATGCTATTTGCATAAATAAGCCATCATACATTTTTATTTATACTAAGGCCGACTCATCGCAAGTTGTCCTATTTAACAACATATCATAAATACATATAATGCATTCACTCATATCACATATATAATAAATAAGTAAAAATGCGCTCACCTAGGACATACTTTAGAATGCCTCACTAAGCTTTAATTCGTTTCTTTACTTTTCTTACTGGCATCTCGAACTCTCTTGTGACTCGAACTTGCCTTAATTCATCATGTAAATAAAATAAATCATTTGTTAGATTCAATCTAACATTTCCTTAAACATGTTGTCTATTATAAAATCATTCAAATATAATAAAATTTCCCAAATATTTTTCTCTTTCTTATACTGTTCAGAACTTATCATGGTACCTAATGACCAATTTAGACTTCAAATAGCTCCTTTGAGTTAATCGAACCAATATTCAGATACAATTTATACCAAATTTCAATCATGCAGCTTGCGCTACCTTCAGTTAATCATCTCTACAAAGCAGAATACATATCGAATTTCGACTTTCTTTACATCGTTAAAAACTAGATTCGATAACGAATCCAACAGTATAAGCCTCATAAATTAATAAAATCTACAAAAATTATGAAAAATCTTGACATCCACGTCACAGACTGGTCTAAGCAGAAAACTGCTTTGTAAATTTTCTGACTTTCTTTCTAATAAAATTCATATTTTTTTACACAGAGTTCAGAATCATTTTTCGTTTGTTGGAAACGAAACTAGACAAACGTATCTTTATATCGGTATAAGGTTCATCACCTAACCATTTTTTTTAAAAATTTATGGCAAATTTCTAAACTTACTGCCACAATTCGAATCCAACACAACTTTCATAATTAACTTCTATTTTACTCTAACTTCCTCTTATTTCTTTTATCTCATGTATTTACCGAATGTTCATTATGGTCCTTAGTGACCATTTTGAACCTTAAATAATTTATTCAAACTTACTTAGCAATTATTCCATGATCCCTTTGTTACATACAAACTTTCATCCCTTGCCTTTCAACCACTAGCTTTTACTTAGGTGACATTCTAGTCACTAATATTTTATTCAAACTTGCCAATTTGTACTAGCAATCCAATTCTAACATTCCTATAACTTTTTTAAAAATCTTCTTCTCACTTTCAAGCTTGGCCGAATAGGTCCTTGCCAAAAATCCATGTGACCGAAATGGTCACCTAATCCTTTAAAGTTTGGTTTGCATTCAAACAACATTATTACATGCTTGAATAAATTTTCATAACATGTACTCATTAATTCCATAATTAGCACATCAACTCCCTAATGCCTTTCAAGAATTCCATTTTGATCCCAATTACCTAGTTGAGTTTGTAAAGCATCAATTCTTTTGAAGTCATCACTAATAAAAAAAAATCAAGAATCATTCTTCTACTTTTCTCCAATTGCCGAAATGGTCACTTGAATTTCTAATGAAGGATTTTGTATTCCATTATCATAATTAAGCTTGTACATTATTATTCTCATCAAATACATCACTAAAATAAATTGCAAAGTCAATCCCCTAAGTTCCTTCATCAAGCCAATTTGGTCACTTTAATATACAAAAGAGATTCAATCATTCTAATATCATTTTGGTACTTATAACATCATAATCACATCAATTTCATCCTCAATTCAAGCTTCCAATTTAAACCATAAATCCTAGGGTTTAGGGTTTATGTCTTGAACATGGGATTTAATTCTATAACAAGATTGTTTTGATGTCTACAACATCAAATCTATTCAAATCATACCTTGAACATAACTAGTATTCAAAATTCTCATCAACATCTTCATCAAAATACATGCTTCTCTTAGCTTTACCATGCAATACTAATATCAAAATAAAGAGGATTGGATGTAGATCACTTTACCTTAATTTATTTTCCTTGAATCAAGCTTTAAAGCCTTCAAATTAGCTTGGAAAATGAAATTCTCTTCTTCCTCTCCTTTCTTTCTCTCCCACGAAATGAATGAGAAAAATGATGAACACATTTTGTTCATCTTTTAATTAAAATACATGTATAAATGTGATTTTGCCACTTGTTAACTTAAAATGAATTTTAAATTTATTTTAACCCACTTTCCAAATTTATCCTCCAACCAAATCCTTATTTACAAGTCTTCTTCAAATATGCCATTCCATTAAGATTTAACCAATTTGGTTCAATCCCAACCGGCCATGCTCCAAAAATCATATAAAAATCATTTTTATTGATAAAAAATACAAATAAGTAACACTTCCCAGTGGTCATCAATCCTAGTAGTGCTCTAGCTTGAGCACGCTTAATAATTTTTGTTCGATCAAAATTCTAATTTTGATCAGATTTATCCTTATGTTGAATAAAATTACCTTTTGGTAATTTACACTAAGTCCCCAAACTTTTACAAGTTGATCATTTTGGTCACTAAGCCTTATTCTTTTCAGACTCTGACCAAACTTCACGTAAACCTTCATCAGCTTATTCTCTTTCACATGACACTTTTGAATTACCAAAATTACTTTTAGAATCTTCTAATTAAGAGATCTTAACTTTTGCACCATTGTCATTTTAGTCACTAAGTTAACCTTTGCTATATTCTTAGTACTAAATGACCCTTACTTACAATAGCAAAATTTTTCAGGGTATTACACTACCATTCTCTGACATTGTTGGAAGGGGCCAGTCTTGGCCGGATGCGGAGAGGGCAGCTAAGCACACGTAACTGCTGTCGTGGCTTCGATGTGACAGGGGTGTTGCTGTCGTGGCTCTGACGTGACAGACGTGGCGGGATGTGAAATCGTCGTGATCAGGAGCTAAAAGGCCAAAGGACGATTCCAGAAGGTTCTAAAAGGCCTTGAAGATGAAAGGGTGGTGATTGCTTAGTTGGTTTGGGGTGTATCAGGGTTAGCTAGGGTTAGGGTTGGCCAATGGGTAGTCGGATCAATGAGTAGTAGATCCGGGTCAGTTGGGTTAACCGAGTAGGGTATTTGGTTTTAGGTGATTTGGGCTGATGTATTGGGTTTGGGTATTAATTATTGGGTTGGTTAAGGTATTGGGTCTAGTTATTTAAATTTGTATTTGGGTTATTGTAAATGAACATTAATGGATAGTTTTTTTTTGTATTTTTGAATTTAATTAATTTTTAAATTTTAATTATTTTTGGACTTCAGATTTTTAAAAAAGGACCGCATGAAAATAGTTATTACACTATGAAATACAATACATGTGACCCATAAACCTCGCTCATTTGCAATAACGCAAAATTAACTTCATCTCAAGATGAGGGAGAAGAGTGGAAGAAGAGGATGATGATTGAAGTATCATCCTCTTCTTTTTTCTAAGCCCGGACCGGACGTTTAGCCGTTCTGTATCAAAGACACTATCCGAATGGTTTTTTTTATTGAATACATCTTATACTTGTATGACAAGATTTAATTAACTTGAGACGTGTAAGATATTATTTTAAAAATATTTTATTATATAGTATATTCTTAAGATTCAACGAGTTTTTTGGTTATAAAACGGAAACACAAATATAAAACATTATCATTTGATGAACTTTTGCTAGAGCCTTAGTATGTATGTATGTATGTATATACCCTATCAGTAGCGAGCACGACGAATTGGTCATATGTTTTTCTATAATTTTTGAATCGAAATAAGACTGTAGAATGACATGAATCCAAAACAATTTAAATTTAAATATTTCAATCTTAAAATGACCATAACATAAATTAAGTAGTACCCATGATGGCTTGATATGAAGAAAAAAAATTCCTAAACTCAAATATCCCAAAGGCCAAAACAACCCGAACCCAAAATTAACTCAAATTCGAAATTAAACCGATTTAAATTAACTCAATTCACATTAACTTAAACTAAAGTCAACCGACTCAACTAACTTCCAGATATTCTAATAACCTTGCTAGATTAATGGACAGTTCGATTCCAATATGCAAACACAATCTCTATGCAAATACTGAACAAAGTTCATCAAATGAAAGAAAGTTTTTAAGCATGAAGAAAAACCTTTCCTTTTCTGAAGCAGATACCTGCTTGGAAGTAGACAAAGTTGCAGCAGAAGCAACCAAAACCAAGAGAATCTCGGGAATATTTCATAGTCCTCCTAAATTGCATGAACTAAGTTCAGATGAGAATTATATTTCCTATAGAATCTCAAATAGTTTATTCAAGTGCAAAGAGTTGACATATTTAAGAATTGTTATATCATATACAATGATAAGTAGGTTAACTCTTTGCACTGAATAAACTATTTGAAGTTTCACCAGAAAGATGATTCTCGTCCAAGCCTAATTCTTGTAATTTAGAAAGTCTATCAAATATTTTCGCTGGTAGAGGGGCTGCAATGAGAAGCTAGTTCAAAAAATCTTGCTTTTCTCTTTCTTTGTACCTTATCTTTATGGGATGGGTGGTGTAAGAATGGTCAAACTCGGATGACTCAATGAGTTGTTGCCAGTGAGAGATGGTTAAATGCCAGATAAGACTCGTTCCACGACTCAAAATTTAATTGGTTGATTAATCGAAGACCTGAGAGTCATATTCGAAAAATACAAGTCTTTTTGCATACAAGTCGTTGGCACATGTAGATCCAGTTGTATATTTATTAGGGTAAAGTACATGTTCTAATATAGTGATAAGATTATTTTATAATAGTTTGATAAGTTTTAATGATTATTTTATAATAATTTAATAAATTTAATGATTATTTTATAATATTTGAAACTTCAGTTGCTAAAAGATAAAATTTACTTAGTTTAGTGACCATTTGTGGAATTTACCCAATGTTTTAGTACAAGTAAAATTACAAGTCCTTTAGCCTTTCGAGTTCTACCATCTTGACTGTGGGGGCAGGTTGCTGAAAATCACTCAGATCGATTGTTATCAAGGTTGCAGACTGCTGAAAAATCACTCATATCGTTATCGACCGGATTGGGAGAGTCGGCCTCATAATAAATTTAGGGGTGAATATTTTACTCGATTAGATCAGGTTCTGACCTGACTTGATTCAATCTAATCGGATTGAGTTTTTCGTAAAAAAAATCATATTTTAGTCGATTCGAGTTTGGGATGAAAAATATTCAACCCGACTGACCATGGATCAATAGTGTAATTTTTAATTATAGTTTTTAGGGATATTGTAATAATTATGCCCCTCTTTATATTTTTTTATAATAAGATCCTAAGAATTGAACTTTTTTACAATTAAGTCTTTAAAATTGGATTTTTTACAATCAGATTCCTAAAAATACAATTAATTGTCTAAAATTATTTTATTTTCTTTTTATAGATCAGGTTATATAATTTATGGGTCAGGTTTGTATTCAGGGTAATTATTTCCATGTCGGGTTCGGGTCGACTAAAACCAGACCTGACCTGAGCACATCCTTAAATAAACCTATACAGTATCCAATCCAGATTAATCCGCCAATGAATTGGATATATTAAAAACTAAACCGTAGTTTCGTTTTATTATTATTTATAGTTCACTCTTCTCGAACTTTCACGTGCGGTGAAAATGTGTGTTTGAATATGTTATCGGGCAAAGGATATAAATTCTGTTGCAGATTAGAATGAAGAAAAATGGCATCAATAGGGGCATGAAACGAACTACATTGAACTAAAAAATACACTACATAGGAGCAATGACCTTTGCTCATTTACATGAGAACTACGTTGAAGTCGTAACAAAATCAACTTCATTCCAAGGGAGAAGAGTGGAAAAAGAGGCAGATGGCTGAAATATCATCCATTGCAATGCCCTTCCTCTTCTGTTTCCAAGCCCGGACGGCGGACTCCACCAGCTGCTTAGCTGCCTTCGCCTTGTCTGGTGTCGAAGATACGATTTGAATTGCTTCCTGATTGGATACAACATCCCATACCTGCAGGACAAGATTCAATCTCAAATCAAAAGCATTGTCATTTGATAAACTTTCATCAGAGCCTTAGTATGTATATGTACGTACTCCATCCGTTGCGAGCACGACGAATTCGTCTCTGCTGGTTATATGTCGTTGTGTGACTTCCGGAACTGAAATAAGTCCGTAATGTTTGATGCAGTAGTCCCCAAAAGCTCTCGACATCGCCAGCCCTGGTGACTCCTCATCAGGTAGCCAAACCCTGTGTACTCCTGGCTCATCATGCAGGCAGAAAACCCGACCTTTGCACTGAATTATCCGCTCGGCCTCCTCTGCAAGCAATATCAACCAAAAACATAAGGACCCTTAATGGCTTCTCTTTCGTTTTTTTCCCAACATTTTTAGAGAATGTGGCCAAGAACTCACGAGGTAAATTCGGCTTGAAATCTACTGTAAGCTGAACGGGAACCAAGTTTCCATCATCCGATGTAGTAGCCAAAACAGCCCGAGAATCACCAATGTTGGCAACATATATGAGGTCACCCTATCCAATATAAACTTGAAATTATTCTCAAAGGTCATTTAAAATGTTCCCATGCAGTTCAAGTACTAAACCGAGTACCTGTCTGACAATTGTTAAGGCAGTTGTTCCACTGTAAAATGAATCGATATTCTTATGCTGTTCGAGCTCGTGATCGACTGCGGCGCAAGTCTTTAGATAAGAATGCTTCCATATATGAAACCTCCGCTGTTTTTTATCAGATTCTAAATCGGTATCCTGTTCGAGCGATGCCTGAGCTAGAGTCTCTTGCCAATTGCAGAGCAAGGACGAAGGCATCGATTCTCGAACTTTCTTAGCTACAAAATGACCCCAGGGACCATGTCCATCAAATATCCCACAAAACAACATGTCTGCTTGACATCCAAATTCCTATCCCAAGCAAAAAAAAAAGGTGTAAAATTTACAAGGCAAACAATCATAGCATATCCACATGGTAAAAGAACACTCATGTTTTATTACCTCCCACACGATGGCACAATCCTGGTTCACTCCTTTTCTGCCTCTCTTCGAGAATAACGAAATGACATTGTTCGAACCATCCACGTTTACAGAACCAGAAGACCTCAAAATCAGATCATTTCTCTTGGCATCCTTTGCCATTGCCTTGGCAGCCTCTCGGCCGTCACCATTCCCCGAGTTTTTCCCTCTCAATGACCTTGCTAATCCATTCAACATGGAAGAAAACTGCCTCATTGCCCTCTAGAATTCAAATCCCACTACCAAAAACGACAGAAAGAAAAGTAATCTGTTGAAGATCCAAAGCCTGTCCATTCGAAAACAAATAAATACAATCACATATCTCTGTTTCAGACATAGTAGAAGATTAAAAGCACATTGAACCTGAGTAATAATGTTTGCCAAGAAAAGACATAATCTGACTCAGAAAGGTGGGAATCTAACAATTTAATAACAGAAAAAAAACAAAACTTTAATTCTAAAAGGATTTACACGGAATATTCATTATGACATAAGAATTCAAACAGCTTCCCCCATTAGGAAATTTGAAAGGAGCTAAACTAGTAAATGGACAAACTTAACACTTCAGGCTTAGCTGGCTATACCCCATCACCTGGTCTGTTTGGTTGCCGAGAAAGGATAATGGGGAAAACAGGGAAAGTTGAAATTACGATCTTTTAGTATGTTGTAAGGACTGGTTAGTGGCAACTTGAAAAGTAAAAGAAAGATACCTAGAGCTTACTAGAACTTCAAGTTATTTGAAATTTCCCTTTATAGTAAAGGCAAAAACTAAAAGATAGAGCTTTCTGTTTTTTCTTAGATAATGATCAATTTCTTTCCCTAGGTACCTTTTTTTTAATTTTCCAGAAAATCAAACAACACCCAGAAATATATATTCTCGTCTTCCATTTTCTCAGCAACCAAACAAGCCACTCCAACAACAACAAAAAAAAGAAACGAAAACCCCAAGATCAAACCCAATAAAAGGAGAAAAAAAGGGTGCCGTGATTAGACCTCAAGAGCAAATGGTTTGCTGAGAAGATGATGCAAGCAAGCAGAATGCAATGAGTGGATCTTTACAAGAAAAGATGGGAAACCGAAAGAGAAAATATTGAGATGGATCAGAAAAAATACCCATAGTCAAAAGATGGAATATTTTTCCTTTGTTTTTGTTTGTTAGGTTCTGGTTTTTTCTAAGCTTTAATTCTTATCTGTGAAGAAGAGAAGAAAGGAACAAAAGGAGCAGAAAGCTCTTTGTACGTGTAATTAACATGCAAACAACAAAACAAAACTTTCAATGACTTCCTTTCTTTTCTTTTGTAAGAAATTAGAACTTATGAACCCAGACTCCTTCTTCTTCTTTTCCTTAACCAAATTCCAAAAAGAAAAGTAAATTTGCCTTCGCCTTTGCCGTTCGTGTTAACGCTTTTATATGGTTCTTTTAGCTTTCAATTTTGGAAAAAACATTGATATACAGCCGTCTAAACTTAGTATATACGTATTCTTTAGTTGTATGGGGTTAAAATTTTAGTTTAGGGTTTAAAGTTTAGGAGTTTAAGTTGTATATTTAAAATTTAAGGTTAGTGTTTAAATTTTAGTGTGTAGGGTTTAAAGTTTAAATTTTTAGGGTTAGAGTTAGGAATTTATGATTTGAGTTTTTATAGTGTAAATACATAGACTTGTATAAAATTAATTTTGCTATACTGTGTATCAAAATTTTACCCTTCCTTTTTTTCCCACCATATTTAAACAAGTTAGTTAATTTCATGATTTTTATAAATTTTTTAATAAAAATAGTCATTTTTTAAACTAAATATACAATTTAGACATTTTCTATAACCAATATAAAGATAGTCACTTTAAATCACACAATGACCATATAATAAAAAAATTAATCAAAATACGCGAACAAAAGATAGATACAAACAAATCTGTTTACATTGGCAAACGAATCACAAAAAGAGTAAAAAATCGAACAAAAAGATAAATACAAACAAATCTGTTTGCATATGCAAATGTACCACAAAAAGAGATCAAATTATTGAAAGACTACCGACAACTACAAATGAAAGCCAAATATCGTGAAAAAGCAATCTACGAACGCAAACACAAACTGTACATTCAAATTCAATATGAGAATTCAAAACAAAAAAGATTAGTAAGATAACCAAATAAGCGTTATCTTGATCAGTCGAGACGATATATAAATACATTTCATTATTTTTATAATATAAGTTCTAAATTTTTGCTTTGCGTAAATACATTTCATTATTTTTTGTGTTAGCTTTTTTTATAACCATTGTTATTTAATTAATCAAAATTATATATATTATTATATAACACTTTTTATTTAATAAATCTAATATCTCACCTCATTAAATTTAGTATTTGATGTGTTTTATTTATATACAATCCATGCATGAATTGTGAATATCAACTTAGTCTGATTCACAAGTTTGATATTTTTGGAATTATAATTGAATTTCAATACACACAAATATTATATTTATGTTATGAATATTTATCTATATGGATGTCTATTATGATAAAGCTTTATTTACAATATTTGATTTACTTTATCATTATAAATATTATCTTCAATAATTAGAGTTTAATGTATTATTTATTTCTTATAATTATAAATAAATAATTTAATAAAGGTATTGTACACAAGTCTATACTGAGAATAATACAAATCTCCTTATTTCTCTCATCTCTTTATTCTTTTATTTTTATTATCGTTTTTTTTTATTTACAACACGTTTTCAGCACGATTCGCTTATAATTATTTTTAAGAACATTTTGGAGGCAAATTAAACGTTGTGCGGAAGCCGAGCAGCAATCATGTAATTCAAGTACACCAATCAAGTTTTGGTTTATCCAAATTCAAAAGCGTTTGATTCTTCTGCCTAAAGGCCTATGATATTCGAAGGTTTGAAAATAAATAAATCAGGTACATTTTTTCTTACTGTTAACATGATCTTATATTTTATTCTCTAGTGAGTTTCGAATGAGTTCTCAAATATTAATCTTTAAAATATATTGTGGTTCTCATCTATTTTATCAAGTTATACAAAACATGCATAGATCTGGTCCTCATTGTTTAACTACTAAGTATCGTATATATCGAAAATAAAAAGATTTGTTTATGCTATTTCTCTTCCTTTGAGTATTAGAATATGATAGTCGTACTATGGGCAAATATTTTTGAAATCTATAAGAATATTTCATATATGGTCTTTCGTTGTTATATTTACATTAATTTATAATTAAATATTAATATTTGTTTATGATACTTTATTAATGAGAGTTGATATTTTTTTAACCATGTTTTGAGTTTTACATGATATGTTTAAATGGTGTAGTAAGAGGCATGACGTAAAGAGATTATAAGAAGCTATCTTGTATGGAGATAAAACAGGAAAAGAACTTTGTAATACCCCAAAATTTTCTAATTTGTTCAAGAGTCATTTAGTACTAAGTTAAGGCCTTAAAAGCTAACTTAGTGACTAAATGATAAAATATAAAAGTTGAGATTTCTTTAATTATGGACTCTTGGAAAGGAATTTCTGAGAATTAAGAGTACCAAGTGATAGAGAGCAAGCTAACTTAGTGACTAAATGATAAAATCGTAGTAATTGATTATCGGGTAATCGGATCGAATTGGAATTTTAAAGGCAGTTCCATAAGCCATGAAAAATTAATAAAATATTATTTTTATGAATATTTTAATATTTCTAGTTGGAATTCAACTAGACTTGGTTCTAATTTTACAAGATGGCAATTTTGAAAATAAGGATATAGTTGGAGGGTTATTTGGACCTAAGAATTAAATGAATTTAAAATTCATTTATTTTTATACATGTGGCATTATTAAAATAAAAGATGAACAAATTTTGCTCATCTTTTCTCCTACCTTTCGAAAGCAACAAGGAAGAAAGAAGAAAATTTCACAAAATTTTCTTTGGCAAAATTGAAGGCTTTAAAGTTAGAATCAATGTATGTTGCTTTGAAAAAAACTGATCTATGCTTTATGCTCTTTCTTTTGATAGTAACTTTGCTTGGTGATATGAAGAATTGTTCATGTTGTTGATGAGAGAGAATTTAGGGTTTCATGTTCTATGTTGAACTTGAAGTATGATTTAAGCAAACCAAGTGTTGTGGAGTTGAAATCAAGCTTAGATTTAGATTAATTCCATGTTTGAATATATAAACCCTAACCCTAGAAATTGGGTTTCATTTAGGGTTTTGAAATGTAGGATGAGTATGTAAGAATTATGATGTTACAAGCTTGATTTTGATGTTGGAGTGAAAAATCCTCAACAAGTTTATTAAGTGACTATTTTGGAATGTTTGGTAAATTAGGGGAAATATTGTGAAAATTATGTTAGTGGTGAATTTGAAGAGATTATGAATTTAGAAGCTTGATTATGACATTAGGACTAAAATAAAGTCCTTGTAAAGTTTAGATACCTAATTTGCCAAGTAGGAAATTTTTTTGGGGATTTAAGTATTAATTCTTGGAAATGAAGATTATATGTTAAAAAATTATTTTGAGCATATTAGAATGTTGTTTGAATAAAAAAAACAACATTGGAAAAGTTTAGTGACCATTTCGGTCAAACATAAAAATAGAAAGGAAAATTTGAGAAAAATGGTAAAAATGTTGGATTGAAAAATTAGTACAAGTTTGCCAACTTTTGTGTGGAATTAGTGAGTAAAATGTCACTTTAGCAAAAGTTAGTGAATTGAAGGATATTGAGTAAAAGTTAGTGGAAAATATTAGAATTATGGAGAAGTTGTGATTTGGGCTTGAATAATTTGCAAAAGTTGCAAAATGGTCACTAGGGACCAAATTGAACTATTCGGCTTCTAAGAGGGAAACATGGAACAATTTTAGAAAATTTTTATATTCGAATAATTATGCTACTATTTTATAATTAAGCAGTGTTAGATTTAAAGAAAAATCTAACATGTATATTGTATATGTTCGATGGGTAAATTTGCAGCAGTCGAGCAAAACAAGGAAACTCGAGATAAACGAGGCAAAGAAAAAGTAGAGGACTAGCTTAGTGAGGCTCAATATTTTGCATAGCCCATGTGAGTGCATTATATGCATATATGACATGTTATAAATAGGACGACTCGATAAGTCGACATTGATATTAATGAAAAATATATATTGATCAAATTATGCAAATGACATGAAAATTAAATGGCATACGGGATACATGGAAATGGTATAATGATTTATCTAAGATAAATCAGATTTTAGATTTTGGGTATGAATTGCCCATTATAGAATTATGGATGATAGTATTGTGAATTAGATATTGAAAATGCAAATATTATATTGTTATGCCCGAGTACTAGTGTGAAAGTCTTGGATATCCATAGAGTCCTAGCAGCTGCATCATAGCAATACGGTGCGAGATAGACTCTTCGTAGTCGAGATAGACTTTACGAAGTTGAGATAGACTCTACGGAGTCGAGTTCAAACACTACGGTGTTACATAGCACAAATTTGTGCGAGTTTGAGGAGCAAAGAGCGTCCTCGAGTACGTACTCATCTCAGATGCTACGGCTTCAAAGACACTACGGTGTCACGATGACTTGCGTACCATAGCATCACATGAAATTGTACTTTGGGCTATAAACCATGAAATGCTTTTAAGCAAATAAATAGACCAGTATGTCTATCGTATTTTATTATCGATAAAGTAAGACTGATATTATGACTTTGACATACATACATGCAAGCATGATTCACTGAAATAAGTTGTTTTCTCATTTACCATGATAAATGATGAAAGGTTATAAACATACACGAGGTATTACATGCCATTTTATAAGGATTGTGATATTTATGTTAAATGTTCATATTGTTACAATTATGCCTCACTAAGTTATACTTAGCGTGTGATTCGTACTACACGTAGGTCGATCGGGCTAATAGTATCGAGGAAAGAGCTGCACTTTTGGGAATCAAGTTACCTTTATAAGCAATAGTATGTATACTTACATTCTAGACTAGTGGCATGTACTCGTATTTCTAAATATGCAATTGTTTTATATTACTGAACTTTTAAGTTAGGATTACCTATTTTAAATGGGCCTGTAATCTACGTATCAAGGATAGGTGGTATGGTTTTAAATTATTACAAGTGGGATTTGGTATAAATATTATGTAGTTTATGCTAATCAAGTAACGATTTTTAAATTAAAGAAAGAGTTTAGGTAGCGGATATAGTTTACACCCTGAATTATATTTTCAAGTTAATAACTATCTTAAATATTTATTTAATCAATTCAGGGTTGAAACTAGATGTTACTAGACAGGTTTATAATTCAATGAAACCGAGGAAAAGTTATTTTACTAAATTGGTTTATAAAAAAATTACAAGTCAGGAAATCAGTTAAAAACCTTAATAATGTCTTCAATGTGTATTTAATTATTGAATATACGTTGAGGGTGTTACAAACTTTATCTATGTGGATGTCTATCATAATAAGAACTTTATCTAGGAGATTTGATTTACTTTTATTAGGTCAGTAAATATGCATGGCAGTTGACATGTAATAAAATGAATTATCTTATCAACTTTAGGTTCATATACGAGGATCGTGATAATGATAATTCATTTTCCTTTATCCAGCTGATTATTATCTCCCTTGATGTTGAGAAAAATCATGTCATAAATTATTCTCCAATTAATGTTTAAGAATTTAAACATAAAAAGAGATTCACACTCAATATATATTCTCAACCTTTTTATTTACCCATTTTTTGCGTTATAGTGGAGCAATTCAACTATATATCGCACATTCAAAAATTCTAAAATGAGAAATATGACTTCTGACCAAAAGTCAATTATAATGGGGAGTTTATCATAACCCGTTGGCTTGATGCGTATAAGTGTTGCTAGATGTGAAATACTATGGTCGTAAACGAACTGAACCTTCAACGAACTATTCGTGAACCATTCGACGGGAAGTTCATTTATTTATTAAATGAATGAACATGAATAAGATTTTTTGTTCGTCTAATTAAATGAACGAACACGAACAAAGAGATTGTTCGTTCATTTACGTTCGTGAACGTTCGATACCGTTCGTTTATATTCGTTAAATTTATTCACATATGTCCATTTATATTTATTTCTTTTCATAACAAATGTATTATATTTAAAAAAATTTAAAACATATATTAAAAATATATAAAAAAGTTAAATAATACTCAATGTACGAGACTTCAGACTTCTTAATAAAAAAATTAAACAATACTCAATGTTCGTTTGCGTTCATTTGTGTTTGTTTATTATTTTAACGAACAAAAATGAACAATAAATTATGTCCGTTTAGTTGTTCGTGTTCGTTTATTTTTCGATTAAAATTAAATGAACGAACATGAACACACCATTGTTCGTGTTCGTTCATTTCGTTTATAGGCCTATGAATACCATATATATAATAAATGTTTTGTTCTCATGGTTTAGCTATTAAAGAGGAGGCATCAATTAAAATTTTGCTAAACTGTATTTTTCATAATCAATAGGTTTTATAACAGTTATTTCAACTGATATAGCCTAAAATATAAACCCACTAGCTTTTGCAAAATGAATAGTCTATCTGCATAATCTGAATCTTCTTCTAATCAATCTCACAAACTTCTGGTTGTAAGTTGATAAAAATAATGTAGATGCATCTATTAAAAACATATAAATTTTTTTATATTTGTGGATAAATGGGCTCATTTTCCATTCAAATATGTAAGACATGCAGTCTCAACTTTAGTACAAGAACTTTAAGTTCTTTGGTAAACGGGATCTTAACCAATTCTTTTGAGAACAAGCAACACAATAACTTCAGGTTCTTTTAATATATATGCATGTAAATCTTAATAATTATTCGCATCATTATTGATCAGGATGGTCTAACTGATCATGCCAACTATATTGTAAACTTCTGGTTTACCATAACATGCGATTCAGTCTCACTTGTACATGTGTGGTACAAATTTTGATATACAAGTTTCTTTGAAACTTGATGATAAATTGTACACCAAAAATTGTTTCTTTGGATAAAAATATATTTAGCTCTTCTAGAGCTTTCAATGAAATTTGTTCTTTTGATAGCACTATATAGATTTTCTAGAGCTTTCAACTGATTTTTTTTGCTACCAAAAATTATATCCATATTGGTTTATTTCATATGTCAATTGATAACATATGTTATCTATAATTCCCGAAAGATTATTTTGAGAACTCTTATTGCTCTCGTAAAATTTCTACTTCTGGTGGTGACGATATTATTACCATTAACGGTAATTATTATAATATTCACAATTATGCATTTTTCATAATGTGCTTTCTCTCAAGAACTTATTGTTCTTCTGGATCATCAATATTTTCAGTACTTTAAGACATAGTACTCATATTTTTCCTTGCATTTAAATGGAAAAATATTTTTTATGCTTCTACTAAGCATAAATTGTCACCATAGATTATATTTGATAAGTAATCATGTTAAACAAAATAAATATATAAAAATATAAAATTTAAATAATTATACTGTAAAATAAATAAATATAAAGTAAAGTAAAGTAAAATAAAATAAAAGATCAATAATTCTCTTTAAGGTTATGAGAATAATTAGAAGATGATTTATTTCCTTCATGGGTTATAAGAAAATCAACAACGTTCAAATGAGTTGGACCAGCAACGTCCAAATGAGTTAGACCAGTATCATTTTCGTCATTTTCGCAAACAAAATTTGCTTCTATTTTCTTTCTTTTATCATTCAATGATTGTTGATTTTTTAGCGTACGACAAGTATGAGACCGATGGTTGATAACATCGCATTGGTAATAAAAAAGATTTTACTTCCTTAGAATGATCTTTATCAATGTCATCCTTATAACCTCACTTCTGGCGGGTATAAGCATTCTTAACATAATCATCATGTTTATGTACACGGCATCAACCGTAACCACAACTACTAATATGGTATTTATTCTTTCATTATATAATCTCACGTTCACTTCAGGGAATAGAGTGGAGCCAATGGGCATTTAAAACCTTTTTACGATATTGTGTCTGAAAACAACATTATTTACGTGAAAAGTAGAGTATATTTTTATTAACATATCATCATCATTGATTTACCATGTTTTCATTCACTTCAAAGAATGCCTCCCATAAAAATTCTTGGATCAAGGCGATTTTTCGTAACTTGAACTCGGAAGATGTCTATAGTCGAGTTTTTCAACGCGAAAGAATTATTGCTTTCGAGCAAATATAGACTTTATAACAATATTCTTATAGATCATAAATCACCATAATTTATCACTCTTTAAAATCATAATTTAAAGAATAAAAATAAGAATAGAATTTATCGATATTGATTTTCCTCTCGAGGAAAATGGAGACATAGCAAATGACCAAGACAGCTTCTATTTAAAGACTATTTTTATTATTGAAAAAAATAGAATTGAAATAGAAAAAGTTATCGACAACAATTTTACATAGAATACTTCTATAGAAGTAAATAAAGAAAATGAGGATCTTGTATAGATATCTATCTAGAATTGACCAACATAGAAAGACAATTTGAACTTTCAAAAGTATAGTTTTTGGACCAGTATTTCAAACACCTAAATGTGTAATGCAAGTGCGGTACAAATAAATAGTCGTGATATATAACACGACTTTAATTATAAAGAATTTCTAATTACTTCATGGTGGATGCAATTAATTTGAAAGTTATGAAATACTTTATATGCGTCTAATTATCTTGTGGATCCCAATTTATCCTTGAAGGAGTTAAAATGCTAGAAGTATTTGAAAATTTTTGAAGAAATTTATTTTATATATGTCTCATTGAATATTTATAATTTGGCGCATTTAGTATAATCGCCTTAGTGAGTACTTATTGAGGAAATATTATAAGAATGATTATATTTTCTTATGCATTTTACAAAGGATTTTGGTCAAGATTCATTATGATAATTTGAATATCATTGGAACTTCTAAAGAGCTTCAAATTAGAAACTCATGAAGACCTTTCAAAGCATTTGATTATTTAACGAAAGTATTTGAGAAAAAGAATCTTGATATCAAGTTTTGTCTCGACTTAAAGATCGAGTACTTAAATATGTGTTTTTGTCTATAAACGGGCATAAGTTGAAAGAATCTTAAAGAATATCCAATACGGACAAAGCATATTTCTTCAAATCATTGTTATGCACGAGGCAAGCTAAAAATGTGTTTGGCTAAGACCATTGATCCAACATATTCAGAAGATATGTTATTTACTTTCACAAGATAAGATACAAGCTATTTTGTATGGAGATAATGCAAAATTTATATCTCAATCGTAAGGTTGATACATCAAAGATGATAAAATGAAACATATTACTCTAAAATTTTATCTTTCCCGATCTTCAGAAAAAATAATATTCAAGATTGAATTATGAAGATTCGAATATCTTATGTGATATTTTCATGAGGGTGAATAAATACGCGTTGCACTATTTTTTTATTAACCGAGGTTTTATCCCAATATGTTTTACTGGTAAGGTTTTTAATGAGGTGTTAAGCGTGTAAAAGTACTATATTTTTACCTTATTTACTCTTAATTATTGCTAGACTTAGGCTCATTTTAGTTGCATATTTAGTCATTCATGCATAATTTCATTGTTTCCTTCATCGCTGTGCTTGATTACATAAATTGGTTAATTTTTGTAGAAAAAGGTGATGCTAGTGTATGTTTTGTGCGTGCAGGATCAAATTGGCCAAGTGAGGAGGAAATTGTCGAATCAATTGCCGCTGCAATAAAGGACAAGAAGACGTGGCTGCCAATTTTATGGGATTAAATTCTAGAAGATTTGAAATTCAATGAAGATATCCAAAGGAGATTAATTTTCAAAAGTTCAAAAGGAATATTTGGAAAGTAAATAAATAAAAGATATGTATCTCTTTTACATTCAATGCCAATTTTAAACTCATACTTTCCAAATATAAGAAGAATTTGACCTAGCCATCCCTTATTTAAAGGAGGCAAGCCGTCACAAGCAATAGAGAGGAGGAGAGGCTGTCGACATTTTTCTTTATCTTTCTTGTGTTTATTTTGCACCAAACCATGAACTAAATTTAATTGGTTTGGGTTATTGTGTTTTTGTGGTTGTGAGACGTTTGGATTTTGTTTAGGTTTTTGAGTTGCAATTCAATTTCAAAGTTTGTTCATTCTTGGTTATTAATTTTGATTGCAAGTGAATTGGGAGAGGATCTCGTGATTTCACATATTTATCTACTATCGGGCGAGTTAGATTCAAGAAACGAATGAGCGTGGTTTTCATACAAACGAAAGTTGGTGAAGACTAATTCGGCTTAGGGATAAGTTACGAATTTCAACGGCTAAGAGGAGCGCAAGATTGGTTGTTGTTCACCCTTGGTTCACGCAGGGATGTATTATCAAGGCATGCACAATTAACGGTATTTCGCGTTAGGGATAACAAGGAATCATTGAATAACACTCCGCCGAACTTTGAAAGTTGTCACACAATTGCCCAGGCAATCGCCCCATTCTTAATTGCCTAGGCAATCGCGGGAGCATTGCCCAGGCAATCCGATCAGGCAATTGTCCCATTCTTAATCAATTAGGCAAGCACGGGAGCATTGCCCAGGAAATCCGATCAGGCAATTGCGGGAGAATTTCCCTGGCAATCCGACGGCTACTCAATTACCACGACGGTCCATTCGATCATCACTCCACGACTCACGATAACCTGGCCTACTCTCTTATTTGATTACATCTTTTCTTAATTTACTTGTTTCTTTTACTTTACTCATCAAAATCAACCCCTATTATTAATTGTGTTTTTATTTTTACAGTGCAATAAGTTAAATTCCTGAAGTAGCATCAATCCCTTTTGAGACAATATCTAATCTATACTATAACTCGTGACGTGTACACTTGCACCAATTGCGAAGCACTCTAAACATGCAACATGAGGCAACATGTTATGCGTATTAAAGATGTGTGTACTCTTTTTCTTTCGCTAAAGAATTTTTTTCTCACTGGGTTTTTATCTTAGTAAGATGTGTGTACACAAGTCTATACTGAGAATAATACAAATCTCCTTATTTCTCTCATCTCTTTGTTCTTTTATTCTTGTTATCACTCATCTTTATTTTATTTATAGCAATATAATATTTTTTCTATATTTTTATTTGAATTTTAACATTTATATGCATTATTTAAAATTTTAACATTTATGTGCATTATTTTGTGTACGTGCCCCTGTTTTTTGAATGAAGGGTCAATTTTGGTTGGCCAAATGAGCATGAATTCTCGCATTTGGGCCATCAAATGATCAAATTATTTAATTATTTTCAATTAAATATGGGCTTAATTTTAATTAATATCTTTAGCAAGCTTCTGTCAAGATAATTAAACAACTTCACTTTTTATAGGATTATCTAAAGTAAAATAATTAATAATCAACATCTTCATTCATTTTTAAACAATGAAATGAATTGTAAATGTTAAAAGAGTTTAAATTTGATACACTGGTTGTGTAAAATCAAAATTGTATTGAAGTTTTTATACTATAAATCAAAATTAACCCTAAATTCTAGAAAACTAAACCCTAAACTTTAAACCCTAAACCCTAACCTTAAATTATAAACCCTACACACAAACCCCAAACTCTACGCCCTAAACTAAACCCCTAACCCCTAAAACTAGAAGGCTTATTTAAACTTTAGTTTACACAGCCTGTGTATTGAAGTTTTTTTCATGTTAAAATAGCAATTTTGCTCCACCAATAAAGTTTAAGAGATTTTTAACGAGGCATATGATAATATCTCTTGTGTATAAATTTTCTATTAATAAAATCATACCTCTTCACCTAAAAAATAGCAATTTTGCATATTACACTCTCAAATGTGTAGCACGAATAAGCTAAGTTAAACAATAAATTCAACATTGATCATGTTTTAAGCAGTTCTATATCTAAGAAAAAGAAATTTGATTCAAATTTTTCTTCCAAGATTTTCAAATTTCATATTCAAAACTACCAAAATATTCTCAATATTCACATGCCAGGATGCCATAATTGAATGAACATTTTAAACCTGTTCTATGCTTTGAAACGATTTACATACACATTTTCTTCTTCTTTTTTCCCTCCCGGTCTCCCACAACTTTGCCCTGATTAATCCTACCAACCCTATCTCATACCTTATTTTGGTGGGTGAGCATCGCATTCAGAGATTTTCTGTATACACAAGGCTTCGAACTCATGACCTGCTTAAACGATACTAAACTGCTTATCGCTTGTGCCAACTCATTGGTTATTTTCTTTTCTTTTTTTCAACAAAAGAGAATTTTATTAAAAAAAAACAAAAAAGCACTTGAAAATCAAAAAGAGGAACGATATATATTACAAAAAATCACTCATCGAATAACGTCGAATAAAAACTAATATTGTTCATTCAATTAAAATTAAAATTATTATTGTTTTAATTAAAGTATCTTATTAAAAACTCTCTTTGTATTGGATCAAATAAATATTATGTATCAGAACCATCCAACTATTTTTTTATAAATAAAATTTAAGAAAACTAAATTAAATAATAGTATTTCCTTGAACAGTTCTTATTTTATTTCATGAAACGTTTTTTTCTTCTTCTTAATTTTATGTTAAAGTTATTGTCTATCATATTATCCTTCTTTTAATTATCGATGTTGTCGTTAATGAAAATTAGAAATAACGTTTAGATGTGAATTACATTTTCAAGATAGATGCGGTTTTTTTCAGAGTCGTTTATATTTTATATCGCTGAACTTACTCTCAACTTTCATGTAGGTCACTAACCTTTAATTTAATTAAATTAAATTATTAAACTTTCATTATTAGCAAATTAAATCATTCACACTAACACAGTTAAATTATTTCAACGAAAAAGCTGACTCAACTATCCTACTAGACATATATTTTTATGTCAGCAAATTAATAATTAAGTGAAATAAAAAAAATTAATGGACAAGTACGACTATTTTTCACTTAGGGTTCTTAGCAAATAAACAAAGGATTATCTCACTAAAAATCCAATCCCATGAAATCCAACTACTATTGTTTTTTAAAGTTATAACAAAACTAAATTCCGATCAATTAAATTTTAAAGTTCTTAAAAAATGAAAAATTTTCTAAACCTCGGGTGTCTCTAAATCTTCAAGGGCAGCAAAAATTTTGTGATGTTTATCAAAGTTATTCTTTTAACGGACTGAAAAAGAGTGATGGAGAATGAGATACAAAAAAATTGAGAAATTGATTAAATTAATACTTGATTGAACCACAATTTCCTTAATAATTTAATGTGAGAGAAGTCTTTAAATGTTTTTTAATTCCAATTGATATTAATTTGCTGACATGAAAAAATATGTCAAGTAAGATTGTTGAGTCAGCTTTTCCGTTAAAACAATTAACGGTGTTAGTGTGAATGATTTAATTTGCTAATAATAAAAATTTAATTTGATTAAATCAAAAGTTAATGACCTATATGAAAACTAATGGTAAGTTCAATGATCTAAATTGTAAATGACTTTTTTTTAACAATAAACAACGTTTAGTCGGGCATTATATGCCTAACAATCCCATCCGAATAGGCGGAATCATTTTGTAATTAAGAAGAACTAGGGGTAAGCGTAGTATTAGTGAAAAAGAAGATGTTCATCTTAAGAAACCTATGTTTGAACAATTTTATCTGCAAGATTCACGTAATAAAAAAGTTAAAAAAAGTATGAATAACTATTATCTTGTAAACATCTTAAAATTATTAAAAAATTATTGTTTATTAATAAACAAAAATTATTATGTAATGTTAATTTTTAAGAAATAATATTATTAAGGAACAGTTAATAAACAAGCATTAAGGTCGGTAAGAAGAGTTGAGAAATGAGCTTGGAGCACAGCTGGTCCATAAACAGATAATGTAGCTGTCCATGAGCCAGCTACTTTTAGACCAACACCTTGTCAATTAATTTAGTGAAAGCAAAAAGATGGTCGGCTACTGAGTCTTGAGTCCCGAGTGGTGCCCCAAAACTTAGCTTTAGGTTAACTGTCATGGGGGTGTCCTTAACATATAATCTTACTTAATGTGCTCCAAATCCATACGATACCAACTAAGTAGAGACGAAGACGGGGTTTTTGTTAGAGATGAAAATTTATATTTAATAATCATATAAGAATCTAAAGATAATAGGATGTAAAATTAAATCATTAATATAAAATATAAAAAAATTAAAATTTTTAAAATTTTAAATTTTCCCTTAAAAGTTAACACCTCTCGGTTGATCCATACAACCAAAGAACCTTCATTTTCAATCTCTCTCTCTCTCTCTCTCTCTCTCTCTCTATATATATATATATATATATATATATATATATATATATATATATATATATATATATATATATATATATATATATATATATATATACATACATACTTCGTTCAAATACTCACACTTCAATTAAAACACAAAATAAATCCAATATTACATCCATTTTTTATTTTTTCCAATTTTACATGGACGGCGACGGTATCAGTTTTAGTATTAGTTGTCGACCGTTGATAATTCTTTATTTATTTATTTTTAGTTTTTTAAATTTAATAACTATGTTTTTGTGATATGATTTTTTTTATCTTTTGGTACGTATCAGCTGCCTTTTGGCACGCTTTTCTTTTCTTAATTAATCATTTGACCTTTTTTCATTTGATTTTCTGTCAGAGTTAGATTTGACGTCGCCACAACTGATAAGATGACGATCTTTTGATTATCCTGTTGTTCTCTCTGTTTTGGACCTTCGAACTGGATCTTACACTCATCGCTCTTGTTCGCAATTGATTTATGGTAATGATCGTGTTGTCAACGTTCCTTATTATTGTAATATGCATTTTTAATGTTGTTTGTTGTTGGCTTTTACCTTTTATCGCCGAGCTTTGGTGATGTTTGTATCTATTTTGTTTCAAGCCTTTGAGTTAGGTTTTTACTTTTTTTTTTTAGGTTGGGTCCTGTTTATGATCTAGAGACATTAGTTTTCATGTTATTAAGAATATGTCTAGATCAAGTTTGTTTACCTGAGTTGTAAGTATTTTTGGATTTTTTTTCTCTTTTAATAAAACTAGCGTACTCATATTCAAAAAAAATACTCACACTTCATTAAGGAAAAAAAATTGATAGACAAGTTTTTTTAAACTTTAGTTTACATACGTTTTTTAGATTTAAGGTTTAAAGTTTAGGGTTTTAAGCTGTAGGATTTAAAATTTAGGATTTAGGATTAGAGTTTAGGGTTTAAAACTTATGTTTTTAGAGTTTTAAATTTAGTAATTTAAAATTTAAATTACAAAAAAAATTATGAATATTTTTTATACAACTTGTATATCAAAATATAGCTTATTAATATATATATATATATATATATTAACTCATCCCGGCTTAATTCTTTACAAGTGGAACGTGATGCATTAGCATACACATGCATGTATTCAAACTATGGTTTCTTCAGCCGAAAAGGAGTTTTAACTCTGTTTGATATACCTAATAATAATAGTAAATCAACCTTTGATATTTCTTGAATTTGCAGCCGATGATGACTCAAAAGCAAAGTTCAACTTTAATTTAATTTTATACTATTCTTTTATGTGCAGTCAAAACCTCAGGCCCTCTCAATCATGCAAAACCTCAAGTGTCGAATATAATAGTTAGGACCTTTAATTACAATCCATTTGGCCGAAAAACATGTGTATAACTTCCCATGGAAAGACTCTAAAATAATAAATAAAATAAGCATCTAAATCTTGCACTTTGGATATGTAGGGCAGGCTATCCTAGAAACAAAATAAACAAATAAGCAAAAAATAATGTTTTGATTAATATATATATATATATATATATTAATTTCTGATTGAGTGAAGCGATAAAAAGTTTGATGTCTATTAAATAATATATCGAATTTAAATTTTATAGATGAAAAACAATTATCAAAGAGTTTTTCTCTTATCTAAAGGTTCAACCCAACTCAATTATAGATATAATTAGAGTTTATGTGACCACAAGATATGATATAATATAATGTACACTAAGTTTAATGAAACAATTTGGTTGAAAATTTTATTTAAAAACACTGAAATTGCAACTCTATTTATAAATGAATCTAAATATAATATAAGTACAAACTAGTATTAGGTGAAATGATAAGATATATTTTATTGTTAATGACAAATCTTGAGTTTGAACGTTGTTGAAAATAATATTATTAGAAGAGAACTATAAAATTTTGAGCGTAAGACAAATATAAAATATATCTATATATAAAAGTACGAAGTTATTAACAACATGCAAAACACATATATATTTTGGATGTATATAGGGAGAGAGGATTTATACTCAATATATCGGTGGTGAAAACTAAAAGTTTTCACAAACGGTTTAATTTTAAGGTTTAGAGATTTAATTTTAGATTTAGAGTTTACATGTTTAGGTTTAGGGTTTAAAATTTATAGCATGTGATTATAATGTAGGATTTAGAGTTTAGGGTTTAAGTTCTAAGTTTTAGGATGTTATGGTTTAGGGTTTAGGTTGTAACCTATAAACCCTACATTCTAATTGCAACCCTTAAATTCTAAACTTCTAAATCCAAATTCCTAAAATGAATTCATAAATCTTAAAACTAAGATGTTTGTAGAAATTTTTTTTTCTACCGTCAGTGTATTATATATAAGTATCTAAAAGTACTTAAAAACCGGGTGGATGCAGATTAGGGGTGAGGGAGAGAAAGGGCATGGTTTTTAAGGCAGAGTTGCCCATTCCCTGCCTACAGAATGCGATGGCTAATTGACCACATCTCCGGGCCTCGTGGGAAACCTTTGAATAATTCACTCTTTGTTTGTCTCGTCTTGTGCTTGGGGTTTTGGTGCTAAATACCATCCTTTTCCTGAAACTTCACATCAAGATTTAATTTTCACAACCATGTGTTTTTTTTTCAAGGATATTGAATTTGACATTCTTTTTTAAGAATTTAAATATAACTAATGCTTGTAGGGTCCTCATGAAATTCTAGAGATGGTCCTTCGTTGGACATTATTTCGTATTTATTTTTTTTTTTTTAAAATTGATATCTAATAAATTTTAAGTTTAAGTCTTTAAAACATGTTAATTTTGATGGACATGTTTGCTACGTAATAATGATCATGGTCCAACTGTTCAAAGTTAATGATGAAATATCATGAATTTGGACAATTTAGGCATATGAACAAATCACATGGAAAATGAGCCCAAAACCATTCATTCTAAACGCAATAAAATATTCGTCAAAAACACGCTATAAAAAAGTACAACATTAGTTAAAACACCAACCACAGAAAATGACAACCCACGCATCTTATTCCCTGATTAATCACAATGACAATCCACTGTAGTAAAGACCGCGTGATGAAGCTGGTGAAAATGGCTACTTTGACCATAGATTGCGTTGGGGAACACAAGATCAGCTGACCCCACCACACATCTACAGCTCTAGATAATCAGAAGCAGACACGTAGTGGTCTCAACCATCACATGTGGGGCGGCGCAGTAGATAGCGACATGGAAACCTTGGCCTTATTTCCCACTCACCCTTTATTTGATAGTTGATGGGTGGGTGCGGTCCGTGTGGACTTTAAACGACCAAATTAAGGGCATTTAGAAAATCTCTTAGGGCTTCCCTTTCCTTCTGGTTTGGTTTGCACCAAAAGCTAAAAATGTGTGGCCCATTTGGACAACAATTATGACTCCATGATTCTTCCAACCACTTGTTTGCGGTTATTGTAATATTATTCCAATACATTTACAATCAATTTTTAAATAGTAACGGGCCAGCCAGTCTATTTTAAAGCCCGGTCAATTTATAGACAAAATATGCTCCTTATTTTATAAATCATAATTATTTATAAGGTAAATTACGTAAATCATCACTAAACTTTACTCTCAAACTTATTTCGGTCGTTAAAATTTTAAAACGTTCAATTTACTCATTGAAGCTTAGACAATGAACTTTTTTTGTCACTCCTCCGTTAATTTTTTGACAGTGTTCATTTATCGGTGAATGGAGAAATTTATCCAAAATCCGAACGGTGAAAAGCTTCATCGGCACGAGCGAAGCAATATACTGAGAAACAAACTCTATCCGACGACGGAGGAAAGAGATTGACGAGAGAAACTAAAAAGATTTATTCTAATTCGTGGGCTTCGGGGCACTTTTTGACAAAATAGAGATTGAATTTAGGCTCAAGAAGACCAGACAAAGTGACTGATAAAATTTGGGACCGAACGACCACCATCTACGTTCAATATCTAAACTCCAATGACCAAAATATGTTTGAGAAAAAAATCTATAACTAAAAACGTCCGATATCTAAACTTCAGTGAGTTAATTGAACATTTACGTAATTTACCCTTATTTATATGTATAAAACTATATCTAGGCATGATGTGTGTACCCTATTAAAATTAAGGCTTAAGGGCTAGTTTTGCCCCTGTAGCAATTTATCGATTTCGCCCCTATAATATTTTCGCATCAATTTGCCCCTGAAATAGTCAAATTGCATCACCGTTTGCCCCTTGACTGACACTCTAATCCTAATTTCTAAATCTCAAACCCTAATCAATAATTTTATCAATATAAAATGATTATGAAACATAAAAGTATTCCTACACCCTAAACGGTGATACAATTCGACTACTTCAGGAGATAAATTGATGTAAAAATATCATAAGGGCAAAATCGATAAATTAAGATTACCAAAAAGACAAAAGTAGCCGCCTAAAATTAATGAACAAATATAATTTGGTAATCACATCAAATAATTCAAAACAGAAAAAAACTATCTTTAGGCCCTTAGCTACGAAAGTGACCAATGCTAGTGGTAATTAAAAAACACTGACAAGTAGGCCGAACCCCTTGCATGCGCCTGAAAGTGATAAACTAACTTCATCTAAAGAAATAAAGGTTTTATTAATTAGTGTAATCTTACATTGATAATGATAGGGGTATTCTAAAACCAGTAATAAGTCGACATGGCAGCCTCAGTAAACTCCTGCAGTTGCATTGTCAAGACATCTACAACTCTTGTATAAAATCCAATAACAAGGTAATGGTCCACAGCGGATTATACATAGTTTTATTTATTTATTTTTTCTACCAACGGTATGTAATTAAAATCTAGGAGACACCAAGGAAAGAATACGTGTTGAAACTTTAGAGGTGAAATTGTTGGAAGTTACTGTCTAGGACTAGAAACATGGATCGTAAAACAAACATGGAAGATAAAAGAAAATATAAGAGACTTGATAATCCCAATCCGAGCAAGCAGACCGCAAGCATGGCACAGTCACAATGCAAAAGGAAAATGAAATTTTCCTTTTAGAAAATATTTCAGCTAAGGTCTAGCTCAAGAGAAGTAGAACAACACAGGCAAA